>ML815065.1:66819-86045 GCA_009831015.1 Picea engelmannii
CATTTGTGATAAATGTGCCCAATCATTTATGAACGTATTTGTCCAAAGTAAAACTGATAATGGCCACATAATCCAAATGTGGGCGGGCAATAACGAAGTCCATTATCGTTACAATCCAATAGATTTGCACAACGTATTCAATGTGATTACCGCAAACAAAATAAATGTTAAAAAAAAATATTGTATCACTACTCATTTATAAGAAAAAGCTTTGCCCGAAAACTTCACATCAAAATATCAAATATGCACAAACAATATCTAGTTATATTTTCATTCTCAAATAAGCAAGTTTTGAAAATATTTTTTTAAGAGGGAGTAACTTTAGATTCTTAAAGTCAAGAAAGAGAGGCTACTTAAAAGTATCATCAAGATTCAAATATATATATATATATATATATATATAATATCTTATTTTTATTCATTTTAGTTTGAATAGTTAATGCCAATTGTATGTTATACTTCGGGTTCTTGTATGTTATACTTAGGGTTCTTACATCTTAATAGGGTTCTTACATCTTAAGGTTTTTTCAATATTATAAAATGTAGTTTTAATTTTTTGTTATGGATGTTTTGGGAATGAGTGTAATAAAGCCAATTTTCTTAGAGATCGATATCATCATTATAGCATTTAAATTTGTATAGTATATTTACCATTTTTTTTGAGTAATATAATTTGGTTTTTATTATATTTTTTTGTGTTAATGATATCTTTCATTTCGTTCTCAATATAATTTGGATCAAATTTGGGATTTATGTGTATGCTTTTGTAAAGAGTTACTTGGTCATGACACATTTCATGATATGATCATCCATTGAGAGTGATGCATCCTTTTGTGAAGCATGAAAGATGTTTTCATAGATGGGGGATGACTTCCTCCTTTAAGGTGTCAAAAGATTCCCCAATTGAAGCGGTTGTCCAAGGAAAAACAGTTTCATTTAAAGATAATGTTATTACTCAATGTGTTTCTTCTACATATATTCCCATGATTAATTAACCACTAATAAATATTATTTAAGTATACATAATTGTACAAACTATACCTCATATCTAGAATGTGCCGTGCATCTCTCATGAAACTAAAAATTTGCACCCTAAAGTCTTGTATTGTACTTCATTCAAGAAATCCTCATGGGGTAGCATTCTAAGCACATTAAGGTCCACCCTGTTGGGGTACATGCTCAACTACATGCTCAAGTACAACATGAACTCAATGTATGTGTGTGTCATAAAATACAAGGTGACCTCATCATTTTAACAGAACATGCCGCATACTTCGATAAATCTATCATAAACATGACATGTTGTAACCTCAAGCTTAATCTCTCATATTTTAAACAGTTGTCCCCTTCAATAGTTAAGAGGGATATCAAACAACATACCCTTCACCACATGTCCTCTCATCGTGGCTTGTACCACATCCCACTTTTCTCTCCCCAACATCTCACGTTTCCTCCTCATAATAACACTATGCCAAATGGCACTCTATAGTCCCACCCTATGATATAGTGATCTCCCTACACAACTTGAATGGTTGTGATATCCCTACACAACCAATTGCATTGTAAAAAAATCTCCTCTAGTGTAATTTGTGTAATCTCGTTCTCTCATGGCAGGGGAGATGTAAGATGACCATGTCCACTAAGAATCTTTGCAAGTTAGGAAAATACACTAAAATATTCTAGTATTCTGTGAGCGTTGGTGTCCAATGGTTCTCTGCGCATTATGATACTTGTGGCAACTAGTATTTTTTTTATATAATGTCAACATGTTGACAAAGGATATTGTTGACTAAGCTCCTATTTAAACTGCATATCACATAGATCTAAGACATTCCAGATATTTCATATCGGGGTCGATACGAGTGTAAAATAATTTTGGTGGGTTGATTTTTTTTTTTTTTTTATATATAATTGGTAGAAAATGAGGGAGAATATTATTTAACTATTGATAATGTGATTTTAATAAAGGAGGATGTTGTGAAATTATCCACAATTCTCTAATTCATTGTAGGTTACTATGTCATGTTAATATAAATTTAGATTTCAAATCTATTCATAAATCAAATAAAATCGGTTTAACATATTGAAAAAAAGATATTAATACTAAAATGAAGAGTGTGTTATTAAATTATTAATGTAAGTTTTGATATTAATACTAAAATGAAGGAGTATGCTATTAAATCATTAATGTAAGTTTCCAGTGAAGTGATGGAGGATGCTATCAAATTGTTAAGCACTATAAGTAGGGAGAATGTTATTAAATCATGGAGTATTCAGGGATTGAGGAAGAAGCTTGTAATATCCCCCGGTAGTGCCCTAGTGATATTATGAATTGTAATCATGTTTTGTAGGCCGGCGAGCCGAGTATTGATAAGCTGGTGGGCTTATGTGTTTATTAGGCCGAAGAGCCTAAGTGTTAAGGCCAGGAGCCTGATTTTGTATATGTAATTATGCAGATCATTAATATAATATATGAACATCGTTGCGTGCCGACTGACCACGAAGAAAGAGTGACGAGGGACTAAGCTTCCATAGAATGGGTAAGGGAAAGGGGGCTGAAAGGTTGGAAGAGGGACTAAGCTTGAGGGCTTAATTCCTTGAATAATAATTTATTATTATTCCAAAGTGGTGTGAAAGGTATAATTTTTATCCTAAGTTCCTGGAAAAAGGGAACGCATACTTGATGGAGTGCATGCAACTTCATGGGTGACATGTGTCGGCCCAAGCACATGCAATTTAGCCCAAAGATTGAGCCGTGATGGGGGTTCGTCTTCCATTCTGTCGTCCGTTGTCTGAACCATATTACCTCTGTGTCTGATCGCTACATACCTGACACAACTATGAAACCCAAAACTGTGAGACCTCTGTGATTGAGTGGTGTATTCCTGTGAATTCTGTCTGGTCTCTGCATTTGGCCTCCATCATCGACCTCTGCATAATTTTACTGTCACACACCCTGAAAACCAATGAAAAACCCGTGGACTGAGTCGTGTCTCCTGTGTGTCCTGTGAACCCAATTTATCCATTCTACAAATCCGAGTTCGTGCTTAATCATTTTGGTTGATGTCTTCTATGAAAACTGAGCATACCATAATTGCCTATATCGTGTGTGTTATAATTGTGGGCTATTGTAGCCACGCAGTCCCTTGGCTGAGTGTGATTGGATACCGTCATTTGTTCCTTGCTGAGTCTTACTATTGTCCTCCTTGTGTTGGAACGGAGTTGATGAAGCAGGTTGTCAGGCATGTGTGCAACACTCTCTCTAGGTGAGAGAGGTGGTTGTGGTTGAAGAAGCAGGTCATTAGGCATGTGGTTGACTCTCTCCAGGTGAGAGAGTGCGCAAAGGAAGTGAGAACTCCTGGAAGGGGTCTTGTAGCTGCCACAGAGCTCGAAGAATTTCGGTTTGGCCTGTTGCTGAAGCCCAAGGCAAGGGAGTTTTAGAAACCGAAGGACTGTCTTGGTGACAGTGAAGGTGTATACTCTTAGGGTGGGGCATGCATGTGGGGAATGAGAGTCTGTGAGAAGTGGGCATAAGTGGCTCCTGGGAGAGAATCCTTCCTCATAAACTGCGTGTCTTCCTGTTGAACTTGCCTAGCCTAGGATTCCCTTGCTCGATGGAGCTTAGTCCCAGCTTGGGGGTGACCTACTACTGAGAGTGATGAGTAGCGCGTTCTAAGGCTGGGAGGTTTGTGGAAGGTCTGCACACAGTTGGTGGTGTTACACCAGTTTAAAAGATAAGTAGTAATTATGTACTTAATTTATATGTGATGCATGTCTGTGTCTTGAAATGTTATCATGTATTCCATTGCAAATTTGAATTGATGTTCATTATGTTTAAGTCTGTATGACATCAGTAAATCCATGTTAAATATGTTAATTTGATTTGATGCATAATCTTTATAAGCATGTTATTTATGTATGAGAATATTTTCACGTAGTAGCATTGCTCGATAGTGGGGTTGATGGCTGGGGATGTTACAATATGGTATTAGAGCCATAATTTCAATGTTGAGCCTGGATGGGCCGGATAAGTGGTCTTTGGACCCAAGGTTTCGAGTGGAAATGGTGTTCAGTGGAACCAATTTCGAACCTTAGAATGTTTCTGAGTGCCAAGGGGTTACTTGGTCGTGTTACGAACCTCAGGAGGAGTAGCAGTAGAATAAAACCACAGACGGTGTGGTGTTTGACCACAGAGAGAGAGTGCTCAACACTTGGGTTGTTGGAGTTGTAGGATCTATTTAGAAAGAGAGGAGAAACCTTTACGACCGTTAGATCTGGAGAAGGCGCATGAAGGTTATCCTAGAAGCCTTTCGGAGTTCAACAATCGGGAGAAGTGGAATACGCTGAGGCAAAAACTCCCAAAGTCCCGAAGTAGATCGAAACTGTCCAATTGCGAAGGACACGCGTCGGTAGATCGTGAACTTAAGGAGAAAGAGCTTCGGGCAAAAGCGAGTGTAGAGGAGATGAAACTCTCGAAGCCCGAAGAGCCAAAGTGGTGAGTCATGATGACGTCACCTGTAGGTGAAGTGGACACATGGGGTGTGTGCCACGTGTCAGTGGGTTTAGAACCCAGGGAATATTGAAATGACATTTGGAACGTAACTAGTGTCACCCATCTTAATGGGCCATGTATCAATCGCTAGTATTATGCCATGTGGCATCCTGTATGAGCAGGGTTAGTGGGGCCCAAGGTTACGTAACGTAGTTAAAGGTCGGAGGACCCATAGCGGCGTTGATCATGATACATCAAGATCAATGGACATGAGACTTTGCAGGGACCTGAGTTGCATGAAAGATAATTCTCCAAGGCGGTCCCGCAATCCAAACCGCGGTTTCACTGAGGGGTTACGTGTCCGTGTTAGGAGAATTACGGTATGAAAGGAAGGTTACTCCAAACCACCGTTGCATGCCCCCGCAATTGGGAAACGTTAAGTGATGTAATGTAATAACGTCACCTAAGGTGACGTGGGAGTGTTCGGAAATTAATGGTTCGGGGTGTGCGGATGTGAAATCTTCTGAAGTCCTGAAGTCCCGAAACTCAGATGCCTGAGGTTCCACAACGAGTGTCAGTCGTTGGATGCTGGGTAGACGTGGACGATTGATTCACCCTACTGCGCGAGTTCGATAACTCAGAACTCTGAGTGATCGTTGTTATATGCTTTGAAAATCTTCTGAAGCCAAAGGCCCAAGGCCCGAGTGCATGCTTATTGATCTAGTGCTTGGTCACGACCCATGGTCAGGTGGGTTGGGAAATTGAGAGAAAGGGGTTAGTGCCCGAAAACTTATCAGGGAAGAGCTCCGAAAGAAGAAATCTGCGAGGATTCTTGATTGAACGAGAATCACAGAGAATGAAAATTGAACGTTTTCTTGAATCAGATTTATTTATGAATGTTGTGGGATTTGTTACGGAATAATGGCCTGACAAATTATGGTTGTCTGCACATTGTGTTTGCATAAGTTTAACGAGTGCCAGAACCGAATAGAGTTGACATTGAGTGAAAATAAATAGAAGAGGCACATACTGCTTCCAGTTCCGAGGATGAAGCAAAAGGAATGGATGTTCATTTGGGAGTTGAAGGGTCAAACTCCAATGGGCATGGAGAAGAGATAGATAAGGAAGGGCATATGATGAAAATCACTAAAAGATTGCAGAAAGATGCCCAAACTCATCGAGCAGATAGCAGAAAGCTCATGAAAGTTAAGGAACATCAGGGAGAATTCAACTTAAAGTTGATGAAGAGTCTAGAGAGAATAGAAAAGAAGTTGGACAAGGAAAGAGACTCGAGCAAAACATGGACTCACCAGACTTTTGAGGGAAGAAGATCAAGGAGTGTTGGAAAACACCATAATCATTCCCAAGGTCGCTCCAAGAGGAGGGCACACAGTAGTTCAAGCCCATCTCCTACCAAAAAGCACAGGATATCTGGACTGGATGAACTGAAGGGCGAAATGAACAAGATTAAGCCTTCTACATTTGATGGAGAACACAAGAAGTAGGAAGATGCCGAAACATGGTTTCTTGGCATGAGGAAATATTTCCAACTGCAGAATTATTCCTCTCATGCAGAAGGAAGAATTGCAATGTATCAACTGAAGGGAAAGGAATCCATGTGGTGGGATCAACTTGTGCAGGTACAACACAATAGAGAGAAATATATCACTTGGAAAGAATTCAAGAGGTATTTCGAGAAGAAATACTTGACTAAAAGATATTATGATAGAAATATGAAAGAGTTCTTTGAACTCAAGCTGGGTAGCATGACCATTGATGAATACGAGCAAAGATTTTTGGAATTGTTGAAGTATGTTTTGTTTGTCAAAGATGAGATTGTCAAGATTCAAAGGTATCTGAGTGGATTGCCACCTTCCATTTGGGACAAGATTTGGTATGATTATCCTAAGACTATGGAAGAAATGATAAGAAGAGAGAAATGCTTATTTGAGCAACAAAGAGAGAAGCCTAGTTTCCAGAAGGCTTGGGGAGACAAGAAGAGATTCAAGATGAATCAGAGGAAGAAGGGGACTAAGCCACCCTTTTTCAGGAACAATCCTCAGTGACAACCATCTTTTAGAGAGCCCAGGAAGGCTGAAGTGGGTGGGAAAATGTCAAGACCACCACCTATGGAATATTGGGGTTGTAAAGGGAACCATAGGGATAGAGATTGCCCCCAAAGAAATGATAAAGTGAGAGTTGTCCACAATGTACAATAGACTGAAACATTGGAGGACAAGGGCAATAAAATGCCAAGGATCTATGCAGCCTTGGAAAACAAGCAAGATGAATATCAATCGCACATGATTGAAGTAGAAGGTATGATCAACAACCATGCCTTTACTATTTTAATTGATTCAGGGGCTAGCCATATTTATATAGATCCTAGAGTGGTGGAAAGTTTTCATTTGTCGAGAAGAAAACATGAAAAGTCTTGGTTAGTGCAGCTGGCTACAAGAACCAAGAGAAAAGTCACTGAGTTGGTTAAGTCATGTACTGTGGACATGAATGGACTGAGCACAAAGGCTAAATTGAACATTCTTCCTTTAGGTTCTTATGACTATATAATTGGGATGGATTGGTTGGACCAACACCATGCCATCTTGGACTGTCGTAGCAAGGCATTCACTTGCCTAGATGAGGAAGGAAATCAGAAAATGGTCCAAGGAATTCCCAAAGTTGTTGCTATCAGAGAAATCTCAACAATGCAGCTGAAGAAGTGCTACATGAAAGGTTGTCAATTATTTGCAGCCCATGTGGAGGAAGCATCTAAGGATGAGATCTCAAAGATTGGAGATTATGCGGTACTAAAGGATTTTGAAGATGTATTTCAGGAGGTACTCGAACTACCCCCGAAGAGAGATATTGACTTCTCTGTAAACTTGATGCTTGGAGCAACTCCAGTGTCAAAAGCTCCTTACAGAATGAGTACACCCGAGCTGGAAGAGCTGCAATTGCAGATTGAAGAGCTTCTAAAGAAGGGGTATATACGCCCAAGTGTGTCACCTTAGGGTGCCCCGGTCCTGTTCGTGAAGAAGAAGGATGGGACATTGAGATTGTGTATCGATTTCAGACAATTGAACAAAGTAACTGTAAAGAACAAATATCCTCTGCCGAGGATTGATGACCTCTTCGATCAATTGAAGGATGCGAAGATATTTTCGAAGATAGATCTCAGGTCAGGATATCACCAGGTAAGGATAAAGGATGAAGACATCAGCAAGACCGCCTTTAGAGCAAGGTATGGTCATTACGAGTTCACAATGGTGTCGTTTGGGCTGTCAAATGCACCTGTTGTTTTTATGTGCTTGATGAATGGTGTATTCATGGACTATCTGGACAAGTTTGTCATAGTATTTTTGGATGACATCCTGGTGTATTCCAAGTCAGAGGAAGAGCATGAACTACATCTAAGGATGGTGTTGCAGGTGCTAAGAGAGCACCAACTATATGCCAAGTTGAGCAAATGCTCGTTTTATCAAAAAAAATATCGATTACTTGGGGCATATTATTTCGAAGGATGGGATAGCCGTGGATCCTAAGAAGATTGAGGCCATTAGAGAATGGTTAGCACCAAAGAACGTGATGAAAGTCAGATCCTTTATGGGTCTAGCTGGTTATTACATAAGGTTTATCGCAGGGTTCTCGAGGATAGCTCACCCTATCACTTCCTTGCAAAGGAAAGAGAAGAAGTTTTAGTGGACAAAGGAATGTGAGAAAAGCTTCCAGCAATTGAAGCAATTGTTAACCAGTGCTCCAATCCCGAGGATTGCAGATCCGAATGAAGACTTTGTAGTGTGCACAGATGCATGCAAATAAGGAATGAGAAGAGTCCTCAGTCAGAATGGATTCGTAATATGTTATGAATCTAGAAAGTTGAAAGAGCATGAAAAGAACTATGCCACTCATGATTTGGAGTTGGCAGCCATAGTACACGCTCTAAAGAAATGGAGACAATACCTCATGGGAAGGAGGTTCAAACTAAGAACATACCATAACAGTCTAAAGTATTTGTTTGATCAACCAACCTTAAACGCTAGACAAAGTAGGTGGATGGAGTTTCTCTGTGAGTATGATTTTGATATCAAGCATATCAAAGGGAAGGAGAATAAAGTGGTTGATGCACTCAGTAGGAGAGTACATAAATTACATGCTACAACCATTAGCATGTACCGAACTGATATTAAAAGTAGAATTTTGGAGGCTGCAAATACATATTTGCAGTACAGGGATTTGGTAGAAAAGCTACAACAAGGTAAGATGCCACAAAAAGTGGAGATTTATAAATTGGAAACTGATGGAATACTTCTGTACAAGAACATAATTTATGTACCTAATGTCCAGGATTTGAAACTAACAATTTTGCATGAAATACATAATTTGCCTTATGCAGGGCACCCTGGATATCAGAAAACTGTGGAAGTAGTCAAGAGCCATTATTTTTGGTCAGATATGAAGAAAGAGATTGCAGAATACATTGCCAGATGTATGGAGTGTTAGAAGGTTAAAGCTGAGCACATACACCCAGCAGGGTTTCTACAACCTTTACCCATTCTTGAGTGGAAGTGGGAAGTGGTGACAATGGATTTCATCACGAGATTACCGAGAACAGGCAAGCAACATGACTCAATCATGGTGGTGGTGGACAAGCTTACGGAAGTTACCCATTTCATTCCATTAAAGACTACTCACAAGGCAACAGATGTTGCCGACATCTTTGTGAAGGAAGTGGCACGATTGCATGGAATTCCCAAGACAATTGTGTCTGGCAGAGACCCGAAATTTACCTCAAATTTCTGGAAAGGGTTATTCAAGGGGTTTAGAACGAATCTGAACTTTATCACAACCTATCATCCTGAGTCTGATGGGCAGACAGAGCGGGTGAATCGAGTGATAGAATACATACTGAGGATGTATGTGATGGACAAACCATCGAAATGGGAAGACTACCTACACTTGGTAGAATTCACCTATAATAATGGGTATCAAGCATCGTTGAAGATGAGCCCATTTGAAACACTTTATGGCAGAAAGTGCAATACTCCAGTAAGCTGGGATAATCCAGCTGATAGGGCATGAATTGGGCCGGAGTTGCTCAAGGAAATGGAAGAACAAATGCTAAAAATTAAGCAGAATTTGAAGGCTACCCAAGACAGGTAGAAAAGTTATGCTGATAAAAATAGAACCCATAGAGAGTTTAAAGTGGGTGACCATGTTTTCCTGAAAGTGAAAGCTAATAGAAGTTCCCTGAAGCTGCTCCAAGTTGGCAGCTAGATTTTGTGTGCCATTTGAAATCCTAGAAAGGATTGGGCTAGTTGCATATATGCTTGCATTACCTGCATCCATGACTGTACATAATGTGTTTCATGTTTCATTTCTTAAGAAAGATATACCTGATGCTAATCATGTAATTGATTGGAATGTGATTCAGGTGGAGCAAGAAGGTGTCCTGCAAGTGCATCATATGCGCATATTGGACCGGAAAATCAAACAACTCCAGAATTGAGCCATAGGGCTTGTAAAGGTATAGTGGACCTGGTATGGTCCTGAGGACGCGACATGGGAGCATGAGGATGCTATGCATGCAGAATACCCACATCTTTTTGAAAATTTTGAAAATCTTCTTGATGTTGTGTAAAAGTTGCACTGAGGACAGTGTAAAAATAAGGGGAGGGGATTGTAATATCTCCCGATAGTGCCCCAGTGATATTATGAATTGTAATCATGTCTATGAATTGTAGTCATGTTTTGTAGGCTGGTGAGCCGAGTATTGATAAGCTGGTGGGCTTATGTATTTATTAGGCCGAAGAGCCTAAGTGTTAAGGCCAGGAGCCTGATTTTGTATATGTAATTATGCATATCATTAATATAATATATGAACATCGTTGTGTGCCGATCAACCACGAAGATTGAGTGATGGGGGACTAAGCTTCCACATAATGGGTAAGGGAAAGGGGGCTGAAAGGTTGGAAGAGGGGATAAGATTGAGGGCTTAAGTCCTTGAATAATAATTTATTATTATTCCAAAGTGGTGTGAAAGGTATAATTTTTATCCTAAGTTCCTGGAAAAAGGGAACACATACTTGATGGAGTGCATGCAGCTTCATGGACGACATGTGTTAGCCCAGGAACATGCAATTTAACCAAATGATTGATCCGTGATGGGGGTTCGTCCTCCATTCTATCGTTCGTTGTCTGAACCATGTTACCTCTGTGTCTGATCATTGCATACCTCACGCAGATCTGAAACCCAAAACCGTGAGACCTCTGTGATCGACTGGTGTATTCCCGTGAATTCCATCTGGTCTCTACATTTGGCCTCCATCATCGACCTCTGCATAATTTTCTTGTCACGCACCCTGAAAACCAGCGACAAACCCGTGGACTGAGTCGTGTCTCCTGTGTGTCCTATGAACCCGGTTTATCCATTCTGCAAATCCAAGTTCGTGCTTAACCGTTTGGGTTGTTGTCTTCTGTGAAACCTGAGCATAAAATAATTGTCTATATCGTGTGTGTTATAACTGTGGGTTGTTGTAGCCACGCAGTCCCTTGGCTCAGTGTGATTGGATACCGTCATCCGTTCCTTGCTGAGTCTTACTGTTGTGCTCCTTGTGCTGGAATAGAGCTGATGAAGCAGGTTGTCAAGCCTATTTGCAACACTCTCTCTAGGTGAGAGAGGTGGTTGTGGTTGAAGAAGCAGGTTGTCAGGATGGTGGGCGACTCTCTCCAAGTGAGAGAGTGCACAGAGGAAGTGAGAATTGCTGGAAGGGGTCTTGTAGCTACCACAGAGCTCGGAGAATTCCGGTCCGACCTGTTGCTAAAGCCTAAGGAAAGGGAGGTTTAGTAGCCAAAGGACTGTCTTGGTGATAGTGAAGGTGTATACTCCTAGGGTGGGACATGCATGTGGGGAATGAGAGTCTGTGAGCAGTGGGCATAAGTGGCTCCTGGGAGAGAATCCTTCCTCATAAAATGTGTGTCTTCTTGTTGACCTTACCTAGCCTAGGATTCCCTTGCCCGATGGAGCTTAGTCCTTGCTCGGGGGTGACCTACTGCTGAGAGTGATGAGCAGAGCGGTCTAAGGCTGGGAGGTTCGTGGAAGGTCTGTACGCAGTTGGTGGTGTTACACTAGTTTAAAAGATAAGTAGTAATTTTGTACTTAATTTATATGTGATGCATGTATGTGTCTTGAAATGTTATCATGTATTCCGTTGCAAGTTTGAAATGTTGTTAATTATGTTTAAGTCTGTATGTCAACAGTAAATCCATGTTAAATATGTTAATTTGATTTAATGCATAATCTTTATAAGCATATTATTTATGTATGAGAATGTTTTTGCGTAGTTGCGTTGCCCGATAGTGGGGTTGATGGCCGGGGACGTTACAAAGCTAGTGAAGCACTAAGTGAGAAGCCTATTGTACCTAAAGAAAAATTGAAAATGTTAAGATGATGTTAATATCAATAATGTTAATACCATGTTATCAAATTGTCAACTTTGTTAATACTAGAGTGAGAGAGGATGCCATGACTCAATGATAATTTTAATATTAAAGTGAGGGAGGATGCTATGAAACCACTCAAGGATAGGATTGGAGTGAGGGAGGATGCTATAAAAATGTTTCTTAGTAATTTTAGTATCAATGTGAGGTAAACTGCTTTTAAACCATAGTTATCAAATTCGGCCAAATTGACTAATTTTTTTTGAAAATTCAAGGATTCAGTTCGGTTCACGGATTAATACGGAAATTTGAATTCAATGCGAGAATATTCAGTTGACCATGACTTCCATCCTCGTTTCCAGTGCCCCTCTTTAAACAGGTCGATGTAGATGTATCTTGATGCCCATTTAGTTGCATTTTCTCTTGGTCCATAATGTTGTCTCTATCTAATTACGATCATTTTCCTTTCTAGTCTTCCCAACATGGATGGACACAAGCATCCCAATTGGTGTTCTTCATGTGACATTTTCGACTTTCACCAAGTCTTTCTAAGAAATGCCCATCAATTTTTTAATCCCTCCATGTAGCGATCTACAATCTTAAGCACATAACCTCCTCCCAGCTTGACGCTTAGCTAAACAAGAATGTTGAATTGGAGGCAAAGGCGACAATGCAAAAAAATCAATTGGATAAGCTCATTTCCAACCTGAACATGCATTATCATATCATATAGGGTTTGTCAAAAAATTCTCACTCGCTAGTCTATGGTTCTAAAAACTCAATCAACTCTGTCAAGGATGCAACCATGGAGAAAGCAATAGTCAAACAAGCTCAAGAGGAATTGGAAGCTTAAGAGATATTCTAGAAACTCAATGATGATTCCATGAAGGAAGTCTTTCGCAGGAAAGATTTTCATTCAATGGTAAGCTTTTAAAGTATTGCGAAATTGTTTTTGTTTTTTTTTCATAAACTAGCTTCTAAAAACTTATCGCTCCAGATTTTATAATAATGAGGAAAGTGTTGTAATAAGGAACAATTTGTTTTTGGCCTCTTTGATATGTATTACCTTATTGTAAGGTGCTCCAATAACTCTTTTTATTAATACAACTTTTACCCATTTCAGTAAAAGAAAAAAAGGAACTCTCCTTACACATTCTCACAATCACACACTTTCAACGTTATAATGTGTTGTTGAGACTCATTTTGGTATAAGAAGCTCGATTGTAAGTAACATGGGAGACATACCAAAAATGAATTTCTAATCTAACAATGAATTTATATAGATAGAGACAAACGACCAAAATCAGACAGAGACAACACTATTTTGACATTATTTTTAGATATTGTGGGAGAGTTTTCATGGTTCCTTCATCGTTGCTAGCTCTTTGTTTTCATTAAACTTGCACATAAAATAAATAAATAAAACATGAGAGCAAAACCCCCCAAAAAGAGGGAAAACAACTAAATACATAAATGAAAATAAGGATTGCTTGTTTCCCTTCCCCTTCAACGCCAAATCGATTTTCTTCTAAGAGAAATGGGAAATGAGTAATTATGCTCAGCGCTAGCCTTGGATTGGGTTGGTGGAAGCTCATGAAAGGTTTCTCAAGCTCTTCATGTTTGAAAGTGTTTCCTTTATACATAAGACATTGTCATTCTCATGTAAAACTATGCCCTCTATTGTAGTATCTAATTCCATTTATAGCGAATTTATAACATGACTGAAAACAATTTTTGAGCCTTCATTGAGGTTTTGAATATAATGATTATCCATTTCGATTTTCTAAAATTTTGAAAAAAAAGTGTATTTGAGTATTTGTAAGATGTATACTCCCAAATTTTTTTCGTATTGGATTTTAGACAGACACATTTTTTCTATATCGATTCGAATTCGAACGAATTTAAACTTGGTAACTATGTTTGAAACCACTTGTTGTTAATTTTAGCACAAGAATGAATGAGGACGCTATGAAACCAATCCATGATTCTTTGCAAGAAAATGCATAGATTTGCAATGGTGTTATGATGTCAATGGATCAAATATTACACCAAGTAGTAGAGACAGAGATGGGGGATCTTAAGGTTGTTGTTCTAGTTTTTTATAAATGTGTAACAAATGAGCGAGAATGCTATGAAATTGCTTGTTGTTAATTTTAGTACAAAGCAAGGGATGATGCTATCAAATTGCAAAAGAGGTTAATATTAAAGTGAGGAAAAATGTCATCAAACCATTGAATATTAGTATTGGAGTAAGAGAGAATGCCATAAACTCTTTAGAGATTACTATCAAAATGAAAAATGATAATATCAAATAATTAGAAGATACTATTAAATTGTTAGTGATGTTAGTACTTGACTAAAGAAATTAGAAGATACTATTAAATTGTTAGTGATGTTAGTACTTGACTAAAAAAATGAGGAAGAACACTATCAAAACATTGGAATTACTATCAAAATGAGGAAAATGCTATAAACCATTATTGCTAAAGCGAAGGAGAGTGATGCTAACAAACCATTATTACTAGAACAAGAAAAAACACATAAAGAGCATATTATGAAATTATTAAAAATGAGAACATATTATGAAATCATTAAAAAATATTATCAAATAAATGAAATTATGGATATAAGCAAGCAGGGGCCAAGGAAATACTGGGATAACCCAAGACTTCCCCTATTAACGAAGAATATTATCAAATAAATGAAATTAGAAAATACTATTAAATGTTTAACAATGTTACTGTCTTTTAGAAAATGCCATTAAATGGTTAACAATGTTACTATCCAACTCAGAGAATAAAAGAGGATTTTATGAAAGTGAGAGAATTTTATGAAAGTGAGTGAAAAAGGATGGAAGATGCTATGAAGGAAGAGAGAGACACCACTTGTCCACAACTTCCATTTGTGATAAATGTGTCCAATCATTAATGAGCGCATTTGTCTAAAGTAAAACTGACAATGTCCACATAATCCAAATGTGGACATTTTTGGATGACATCCCGGTGTATTCCAAGTCGAAGGAAGAGCATAAACTACATCTGAGGATGGTGTTGCAGGTGCTAAGAGAGCACCAATTGTATGCCAAGTTGAGCAAATGCTCGTTTTATCAAAAAAAGATCCATTACTTGGGGCATATTATTTCAAAGGATGGGATAGCCATGGATCCTAAGAAGAATGAGGCCATTAGAGAATGGTCAGCGCCAAAGAATGTGGCGAAAGTCAGATCCTTTATGGGTCTAGCTGGTTATTACATAAGGTTTATCGCAGGGTTCTCGAGGATAGTTCACCCTATCACTTCCTTGCAAAGGAAAGAGAAGAAGTTTTAGTGGACAAAGGAATGTGAGAAAAGCTTCCATCAATTGAAGCAATTGTTAACCAGTGCTCCAGTCCTGAGGATTGCAGATCCGAATGAAGAATTTATAGTGTGCACAGATGCATGCAAATAAGGAATGGGAGGAGTCCCCAGTCAGAATGGATTCGTAATATGTTATGAATCCAGAAAGTTGAAAGAGCATGAAAAGAACTATGCCACTCATGATTTGGAGTTGGCAGCCATAGTACACGCTCTAAAGAAATGGAGACAATACCTCATGGGAATGAGGTTCAAACTAAGAACATACCATAACAGTCTAAAGTATTTGTTTGATCAACCAACCTTAAACGCTAGACAGAGTAGGTGGATGGAGTTTCTCTGTGAGTACGATTTTGATATCAAGCATATCAAAGGGAAGAAGAATAAAGTGGTTGATGCACTTAGCAGGAGAGTACATAAATTACATGCTACAACCATTAGCATGTACCAAACTGATATTAAAAGCAAAATTTTGGAGGTTGCAAATACATATTTGTAGTACATGGATTTGGTAGAAAGGCTACAACAAGGTAAGATGCCATAGAAAGTGGAGATTTATAAATTGGAAACTGATGGAATACTTCTGTACAAGAACATAATTTATGTACCTAATGTCCAGGATTTGAAACTAACGATTTTGCATGAAATGCATAATGTGCCTTATGCAGGGCACCCTGGATATCAGAAAACTGTGGAAGTAGTCAAGAGGCATTATTTTTGGTCAGGTATGAAGAAAGAGATTGCAGAATACATTGCCAGATGTATGGAGTGTTAGAAGGTTAAAGCTGAGCACATACACCTAGCAGGGTTTCTACAACCTTTACCCATTCTTGAGTGGAAGTGGGAAGTGGTGACAATGGATTTCATCACGGGATTGCCGAGAACAGGCAAGCAACATGACTCAATCATGGTGGTGGTGGACAAGCTTATGGAAGCTGCCCATTTCATTCCGTTAAAGACTACTCACAAGGCAACGGATGTTGCTGACATCTTTTTGAAGGAAGTGGCACGATTGCATGGAATTCCCAAGACAATTGTGTCTGACAGAGACCCGAAATTTACCTCAAATTTCTAGAAAGGGTTATTCAAGGGGTTTAGAACGAATCTGAACTTTATCACAACCTATCATCCCGAGTCTGATGGGTAGACAGAGTGGGCGAATCGAGTGATAGAAGACATACTGAGGATGTATGTGATGGACAAACCATCGTAATGGGAAGACTACCTACACTTGGTAGAATTCACCTATAATAATGGGGATCAAGCATCATTGAAGATGAGCCCATGTGAAGCACTTTATGGCAGAAAGTGCAATACTCCAGTAAGCCGGGATAATCCAGTTGATAGGGCATTAATTGGGCCAGAGTTACTCAAGGAAATGGAAGAAAAAATGCTAAAAATTAAGCAGAATTTGAAGGCTACCCAAGACAGGTAGAAAAGTTATACTGATAAAAATAGAACCCACAGAGAGTTTAAAGTGGGTGACCATGTTTTCCTGAAAGTGAAAGCTAATAGAAGTTCCCTGAAGCTGCTCCAAGTTGGCAGCTAGATTTTGTGTGCCATTTGAAATCCTAGAAAGGATTGGGCTAGTTGCATATATGCTTGCATTACCTGCATCCATGACTGTACATAATGTGTTTCATGTTTCATTTCTTAAGAAAGATATACCTGATGCTAATCATGTAATTGATTGGAATGTGATTCAGGTGGAGCAAGAAGGTGTCCTGCAAGTGCATCATATGCGCATATTGGACCGGAAAATCAAACAACTCCAGAATTGAGCCATAGGGCTTGTAAAGGTATAGTGGACCTGGTATGGTCCTGAGGACGCGACATGGGAGCATGAGGATGCTATGCATGCAGAATACCCACATCTTTTTGAAAATTTTGAAAATCTTCTTGATGTTGTGTAAAAGTTGCACTGAGGACAGTGTAAAAATAAGGGGAGGGGATTGTAATATCTCCCGATAGTGCCCCAGTGATATTATGAATTGTAATCATGTCTATGAATTGTAGTCATGTTTTGTAGGCTGGTGAGCCGAGTATTGATAAGCTGGTGGGCTTATGTATTTATTAGGCCGAAGAGCCTAAGTGTTAAGGCCAGGAGCCTGATTTTGTATATGTAATTATGCATATCATTAATATAATATATGAACATCGTTGTGTGCCGATCAACCACGAAGATTGAGTGATGGGGGACTAAGCTTCCACATAATGGGTAAGGGAAAGGGGGCTGAAAGGTTGGAAGAGGGGATAAGATTGAGGGCTTAAGTCCTTGAATAATAATTTATTATTATTCCAAAGTGGTGTGAAAGGTATAATTTTTATCCTAAGTTCCTGGAAAAAGGGAACACATACTTGATGGAGTGCATGCAGCTTCATGGACGACATGTGTTAGCCCAGGAACATGCAATTTAACCAAATGATTGATCCGTGATGGGGGTTCGTCCTCCATTCTATCGTTCGTTGTCTGAACCATGTTACCTCTGTGTCTGATCATTGCATACCTCACGCAGATCTGAAACCCAAAACCGTGAGACCTCTGTGATCGACTGGTGTATTCCCGTGAATTCCATCTGGTCTCTACATTTGGCCTCCATCATCGACCTCTGCATAATTTTCTTGTCACGCACCCTGAAAACCAGCGACAAACCCGTGGACTGAGTCGTGTCTCCTGTGTGTCCTATGAACCCGGTTTATCCATTCTGCAAATCCAAGTTCGTGCTTAACCGTTTGGGTTGTTGTCTTCTGTGAAACCTGAGCATAAAATAATTGTCTATATCGTGTGTGTTATAACTGTGGGTTGTTGTAGCCACGCAGTCCCTTGGCTCAGTGTGATTGGATACCGTCATCCGTTCCTTGCTGAGTCTTACTGTTGTGCTCCTTGTGCTGGAATAGAGCTGATGAAGCAGGTTGTCAAGCCTATTTGCAACACTCTCTCTAGGTGAGAGAGGTGGTTGTGGTTGAAGAAGCAGGTTGTCAGGATGGTGGGCGACTCTCTCCAAGTGAGAGAGTGCACAGAGGAAGTGAGAATTGCTGGAAGGGGTCTTGTAGCTACCACAGAGCTCGGAGAATTCCGGTCCGACCTGTTGCTAAAGCCTAAGGAAAGGGAGGTTTAGTAGCCAAAGGACTGTCTTGGTGATAGTGAAGGTGTATACTCCTAGGGTGGGACATGCATGTGGGGAATGAGAGTCTGTGAGCAGTGGGCATAAGTGGCTCCTGGGAGAGAATCCTTCCTCATAAAATGTGTGTCTTCTTGTTGACCTTACCTAGCCTAGGATTCCCTTGCCCGATGGAGCTTAGTCCTTGCTCGGGGGTGACCTACTGCTGAGAGTGATGAGCAGAGCGGTCTAAGGCTGGGAGGTTCGTGGAAGGTCTGTACGCAGTTGGTGGTGTTACACTAGTTTAAAAGATAAGTAGTAATTTTGTACTTAATTTATATGTGATGCATGTATGTGTCTTGAAATGTTATCATGTATTCCGTTGCAAGTTTGAAATGTTGTTAATTATGTTTAAGTCTGTATGTCAACAGTAAATCCATGTTAAATATGTTAATTTGATTTAATGCATAATCTTTATAAGCATATTATTTATGTATGAGAATGTTTTTGCGTAGTTGCGTTGCCCGATAGTGGGGTTGATGGCCGGGGACGTTACAAAGCTAGTGAAGCACTAAGTGAGAAGCCTATTGTACCTAAAGAAAAATTGAAAATGTTAAGATGATGTTAATATCAATAATGTTAATACCATGTTATCAAATTGTCAACTTTGTTAATACTAGAGTGAGAGAGGATGCCATGACTCAATGATAATTTTAATATTAAAGTGAGGGAGGATGCTATGAAACCACTCAAGGATAGGATTGGAGTGAGGGAGGATGCTATAAAAATGTTTCTTAGTAATTTTAGTATCAATGTGAGGTAAACTGCTTTTAAACCATAGTTA
>ML815065.1:91936-119324 GCA_009831015.1 Picea engelmannii
TACATGTATTCCCATGATTAATTAACCATTAATAAACATTATTTAAGTATACATAATTGTACAAAACTATACCTCATGTCTAGGATGTGCCTTGCATCTCTCATGAAACTAAAAATTCACATCCTAAAGTATTGTGGCGTACTTCAATAAATCCTCATGGGGTAGCATCCTAAGCACATTAAGGTCCACCCATAACACATCAATATGTGACAAAAAAAGGTGGTGGTCTAGATCTCTCCCTAGATAAAACAACTAAAACACTTCCCAATGTAGTGAGCATGGAGTCCACTGTTCATCATCACTTCCCACACCTCAACTCTGAGATGCAATGGGTCTACTAACTTGTAGGGTAAAACAATACTCATGCTAGGAAATGATATCAATCTCATAGGGGTTGGTATGGTAGTAGGGTATCTACGTGTCCTAGCATAGTCATAACTATGTCCCCTACTGGGGCCATAAAATGTTGATGGTGTGCTGGTATAATCAAGCTCCAAGTACAACATGAACTCAATGTGTGTGTGTGTGTGTGTGTGTGTGTGTGTGTGTGTGTCACAAAATACAAGGTGACCTCATCATTGTAATAGAACATGCCCCATACTTCGATAAATATATCACAAACATGACATTTTGTAACCTCAAGTTTAATCTCTCATAGTTTAAGCAATTGTCCCCTTCAATAGTTAGGAGGGATATCAAACAACATACCCTTCACCTCATGTCTTCTCATCACGGCTTATACCACATCCCACTTTTCTCTCCCCAACACCTCACTCCTCCTCCTCATAATAACACTATGCCAAATGGCGCTCTATGGTCCCACCCTATGATATAGTGCCATCAACTAATCAGCATTAGTAAGCATCATTGTCATTGATTGATGAATGATGCTATCAACTTGAATGGTTGTGATCTCCCTACACAACCAGTTGCATTGTAAATAAATATCCTCTATGGTAATTTGTGTAATCTCATTCTCCCATGGCAAGGGAGATGTAAGATGACCATGTCCATTAGGGATCTATGAAAGTTAGGAAAATACACTAAAAATTGCATTTTCTCATGAAATCAAACTTTCAAAATTAAAGATACTCATAACCGAACAATAATTTCCGCCAAATACCCACATCCAATAGCTCCTCATTGTTAGATTATGCATAGGATGTATAGGATGGAAGCGATGCACTACCTCTCCAAATACCATTGGTTCAACTACCATTAGGTGGAACCCCATGACTTTATGGTGGGGTCCTTGTGAAAGTAAAAACACATATTATTCACAATGACAATCACTTTTACAACTCAACAACAAAAAACAATTTGTAACACATGCTAGTCCTCTCATAGGTCAGAGGAGGCACAACCCCGGGTTGTTTGTGACCATGAGCTCAACATTGTCTAAAGCTTTGAGTATTATGTATAGAACTTTCCCACTCTATAGAACGTTTAGAGGAATATGCATTATATAACTAAGAGAAATTAAACAAAGCTAAAAGCTTTAGCTGAATAAGTAAGTACATTGACATATCATAATTGAAAAATAACATATGATTAAAAGACTCAAGATCTGGAATAACAACAAATTCTCTTAAGTATAGTCAAAATGATTAGTGAGGACACATAAAAATGTTTTATCAAGCGATAAGTTTAGTTGATATTACAAGGGATATTATTCTAAGTCATAAGAGGGATCTGTTGATGTTAGTGGTAGTATTAGACATGTATTTTCACACAGGTATATGTGTCTAGACGTGTGGAAATCGTCCAAATCCTTCTACTCTTGAATTTACTTTAGTTAAAGGAATTATTAAAGCAAATTGCTTTTATTAATTAATTATACATAATTAGTTAATTGAGTTATTTAAGACACATGCTAAAATTACTTAGCATGCAACATGTAATCTAAATCTCAAGTGAGTGTGAGAAGTAATCTCAACCGTAGATCACTTTTGAGATTAGAAATAGATTGTAATTCATGATTATAAAAGAAAGGCTAGGTTGAAGGACAAAGAAACATGACATTAGTTGTATTGAGAGAGTCCACACACAATTATTGGATCATGAAAGACTGTGGTTCAAGATCTTGGATAGGTGAAGAATGACTTTCATCTAGAGATAATAAAGGTCAACGAGAAGAGAGAATAGATGCATACATAGATCAATTTCAATCGAAGGAAGCCATAGGAGAGTGTTGGATTGTACATAAATTTTCGTACAATTTTTTTGTACATATCCATGGGTCATAGTGGAGACAGTCACATATTTGCGGGTCACAGAAGGGAAAGTCGTGGATTTCTCGAAAAGTGTGCAAAATTGGTCATACAATAGGTCAAACCTTTCCAGGTTAGTCTGAAGTTGTATTTCTCTTAGTGGGCCATTCTCCTTGTTGCGGGAGCCCTGATTTTAACATAATAAAATCATTCTCAGCACTGGTTTTCCCTCTGGGGTTTTTCCAAAGGCACCTACCCAAAATACTGGTGTTCATGTGTGCTTGATTTGGTTTCCTAGTTTATGCTTTTGTTGCATGATATTAAGTTAAATATTTCAGTAGTGTATCATTGTTGTGTGAGATTCTAATATGATTGCAGTAAGGAAATCACTAGATAAAAAAGTACATAGGCGTTGGAGTAAGAATTTCAACATGGTATCAAAGCTCATGCTGTAAAGGGAAGTCAAATCGATATAAGGGTAGTTTTCCAACAACATGTTATTTCTAGGGTAGTTTATCAGGTCTTAGGAATGGCAACAACACCACTGAGAGTTGAAGATAGATTGGATGGAGCATTCAACTTCTTATCTTAGAAATCAAGAGTTACTTTAGCGTTGAAGGAGCATGACCTTTGGGAGTTAGTGGATAAAGAAGTTACTCCAGTGACAAATCCGATAGCATTAGATGCTCACAAAAAGAAGGAGATCAAAGTAGAAAGATTCCTTCTATATTTTGTGAAGGATCATCCAATCCCTCACCTAAACAAGAAGAAGATGACCAAAGAGATGTTTGATGCCTTGGTAAGTTTATTCCAGAGCAAGAACATGAATAGGAAGATGGTCTTAATGAATAAAATTAGATTGTTTCAGTTGTCTAGATCAAATAATGTTACCAACTATCTTATGAGGATCACATAGGTGAGTGCTCAACTTACAATTGGGGAGAAAACAAAGGACGCAGAGCTCGTGAACATGGCATTGGATGGTCTTCCCAAGTCATGGGAACCATTTGTCAAAGGAGTATGTGCTCGAGAGAATACCCCAGATTGGCAGATACTTTGGGATGATTTCATCCAAGAAGAGACTCGGGAATATTCTAAAGGTAGCAAGCAGGGAGGTAGTGAAGAAAACTTGGCCCTTGTCAGTAAGACAAGGAAGCGAAAATGAAAGAGTTCTAGTAAGAAGGGTAACAATGATGAAGGATCATCACAGCCAGGGAAGAAGAAGGACTTGAGTAAAATCAAGTGCTTCTCATGTCATAAGAATGACCATTATGCATATCAGTTTCCAGAGAAGAAGAAGAAGAAGGGTAATGAAAATATGCAGACAACAACATCAGCAGAGAGGCATCTTGATGAGTTTGCAGCAAAGTTTGAGAAAGATTGGTCAATGATTTCTTACCTTTCTATTAACACAACTAATCTGGATTTATGAGTGGAATGAAATGAAACATAGATCTATAACATTAACATAGATATACATAGAAAAATAATAGATATACAGTGGAACTTAACTTCTATTCAATAAAGAAATCTATTGAAACTGTAAACTATAAAATGCAAAATGAAAACAATCTTGCTTAAATGGTGGTAGCTAATCTCTGAGAAGAGATGTGGTGGATATGCACATTCATCTGAGCACATTACAATGAGGCCTCCATGAATTTTTAGCATTAAGAAATAAACATAAAACCCTATAAATACAAAAGCCTAACCCTAGGAGATAAATCCCCAAAATTCATGTGGGCCCCGATGGGGTAAGTTGGTATGTCAACTTCCTAAGGTCACATTTTTTGCATACGATCTTCGTTTTAGGTGCACGATAGCCCGTTGGAAAGGTCTATTCGAGGAATACACATTATTCCATCACAATTTAACTTTGTCTATAGTGTAACTTTGGTGGGCACCAAAAATGTTGTTTAGGGCCTCAAAACGACCCCATAAGTTTAGGACCCGAAAAGCTAGAAAAAAACTGCCAAGATGAAAACTGTAACTGCCAAGATGAAAGTTGTATGTGAGATATATGGAATAGATGGGTGGCCACCGATATCCACCTGGATCAATCCTCCCTCCTTAGGAAGAAATGGTCTCCATTTCATTGAGTTCCCCCATCAGATGAGGAAATTTATGCTGAATTTGGCCTTGGGTGAGCCACTTGCCTTGGTGCAGAAGCTTCCCCGCTTTGACAACTTGGTAGCTGAAGCTTTTGTTGGCGAGTTCCCTTGACTTGTATGTCCGTGATCTGATCAGTGGATTCCTACTCCATGCAATTAGGGTTGATCTATGTCGGTGTCAATTGTTCTGCTATCTCTGAGGTGTCCAATAAGGGTGGAAAGTATGGCCGAAGGAGGTCCACATTAAACAATGGGTGCAAGCCAAGGATGGGGGGAATGTTGAGCTCAAAATCATTGTCACCCACAACCTTGGTGATGGTGTAAGGTACATAGTAAAGTGGACAAAGCTTTTGATGGGGTCTTGTAAGGAATTCTTTCTACAAGTGCAACCAAACTTTATCTCCCACCTCAAACTTGTGTGGCACCCGATGTTGATCATGGCGTTGCTTGTACTTGGCATTAGAATTCTGCAAAATATCTTGAACCTATTGGTAGATGTGATGGATTTGTTCAATGAATCGAGTGGATTTTTTGGCTTCATTTTGTGCATGGGATGATTCTACCAGTGTGGAAGCAAGGGGTAGTGCAACATCCATGGGACCCAATGGTTGAAATCCCAACCCCGCATGAAAGAGGTTGTGGTAGATTGAGCTATGTATGGATTTGTTGTAAATGTGTTGAACATAGGGAAGGCTCTCATCCCATGTGTGCGGATGCTTGAAATTGTACATGAGAAAGATATGCACGATCATCCTGTTAATGACCTTGGTTTGGCCATCCGTTTGGGGTGGAAGGTCATTTATTTAGTGAGCTTGGTGTCCAATTGTGACCAGAGGCTCGACCGGAATATGATGAGGAACTGACTATCCCAATTTGAGATGATGGTTTATGGTATCCCAAAATGTACCCACACTTGTTCAAGGAAAATCTTGGCAGTGGCCTCTGTTGTGATGCTCTTCTTGCAGGGGACCAAAATCGCCATCTTGGAAAATTGATCAACAACCACGAAAAAACAGTCATTTCACTGCTTGGTTGAAGGAAGGCCCGACATGTAGTCCATCAAGATGGATTCCCAGGGCCTATCAGGAGTAGGAAGAGGGGTGTACATTCCTTGTTTCTTAATGATCGGTTTGGCAATGGCACATGTCGTGAAATACATGATATACTCGCTAACATCCTATCAGAGTTTCAGCCAATAGAAATGTTTTTTCAACACTGCCTCTATATTTTCGACTTCGAAGTGTCCTACCTCCCAACTGTAGTGAGCTTCCCAAATCATCTTCGCTAGCTCGCTTGATGGAATGCAGAGATGGTCCAAATGGAACAAAAACCCATCCTACAGATGAAAATCAGTGACAATTGTGTTTGTGCCCAAAATTTGGTAGGTAGTGGAAAAATCAAGATCTCTATTGTAGAGTTGGGGCCATCCAGAGGTCTCATGTCTATAGGAGTGTAGCATAGTGGTTAGTGCGGAAAATGGAGGTTGGATGAGGTAGTCAGTGATGCGGTTGGTGATCCCTATCTTATACTTGATGTTGAGATGGAACTACTGCAATTATGTGGACCACTTCTGATGGCGATCATTCTACAAATTTCCTTGTGTCTGCATGAACTGCATAGGCTTATTATTAGTGTGGATGACTGTCTCCTTCATGAGAATGTAATGTCTACACTGTAGGTAAGATTCTATAATGGAGTACATTTCTTTTTCATAAGTAAGGTACTTACAAACAATATCTGATAGCGTCTCACTATGATAGTCCACGAGATGTCCATGGCGAATGAGAATTGTGCCCACAACATAGTATGAAGCATCTGTCTCAATCTCAAAAGGTTGTTGCAGGTTGGGTAATGAAAGCATCGGGGATGAGCACAAGTGTTGCTTCAAATCATTGAATGATTTATGTTGTGAATGGCCCCACACAAATGTTCCCTTGCCACTTCCCATGGTCACTTGGCCAAGGGCCCATGCAATGTGGGAGAATCCCAACACGAACCTATGACAGAAATTGGCAAGGCCTGAGAAGCTCTGAAGTTAAGTGAGTGTGGTCAGAGTTGGCCAGTCACAAATGACCTAGATATTGGTTGGATAGACATGCACTCCATGCTCATCAACAATATAGCCTAGGTACTGGAACCTGTTCATGTTGAAGGAACATTTTTCCAAATTTTCATATAGCTTGTGTTGTCGCAGAGTGTGCAGAACATGTTGGATATGTTGCAAGTGTTCCATCCAATTCTTGCTAAAGATGAGGATGTCATCCACATACACCACCACAAAATAATTGGTTAAAGGCCACAAGATATTGTCCATCGTCCTCATGAAAGTCAACAACCATGAAAACATAGTCATTTCCCTACTTGGTTGAAGGAAGGCCCGACATGTAGTCCATTGAGATGGATTCCCAGGGCCTGTCAAGAGAAGGCAGAGGGGTGTACATGCTTTGTTTATTAATGGCCAGTTTGGAAATGGTGCATTTCATGTAAGACCTAATACACTCATTGACATCCTGTCAGAGTTTCGACCAACAAAAATGTTGTTGCAACACTACCATTATATTTTCTATGTCGAAGTGTCCTACCAACCGACTGTAGTGAGCTTCCCAAATCAGCTTCTCTCGCTCGCTTGATGGAACACAAAGATGGAACAGATGAGACAAAAATATTTCCTACAGATGAAAATTAGTGACAATTGTGTTTGTGCCCAACATATGGTAGGTAGTGGCGAAATCAAGATCTCTATTGTAGAGTTGGGGCCATCCAAAGGTCTCATGTCCATAGGAGTGTAGAACCGTGGTTAGGTAGGAAAATGGAGGTTGGTTGAGGAAGTCATATATTTGGTTGGTTCTCCCTATCTTATACTTGATGTTGAGATGGAACTACTACAATTATGTGGACCACTTCTGATGGCGTTCATTTTGCAATTTTCCTTATGTCCACATGAACTACATAGGCTTATGATCAGTGTGGATGACTATCTCCTTCCTGAGAATGTAATGTCTCCACTGGCAATAAGATTATACAATGGAGTACATTTATTTGTCATAAGTGGGGTACTTACTGATAATATCTGGTAGCGTCTCATTATGATAGGCCATGGGATGTCCATGCTGAGTGAGAATTGTTCCCACAACATAGTCTAAAGCATCTATCTCAATCTCAAAAGGTTGTCGCAGGTTGGGTAATGAGAGCACCGAGGCTGAGAACAAGCACTACTTCAAATCATCGAACTCTTTATGTTGCGACTAGCCCCACACAATTTTTTCCTTTCTATTGCTCTTGGTCACTTGGCTAAGGGCCCATGCAATGTGGGAGAATCCCAACACGAACCTATGATAGAAATTGGAAAGGCCTAAGAAGCTCTGAAGCTCATTGAGTGTGGTCGGGGTTGGCTAGTCATGGATGACCTGCATCTTGGCTGGATCGACATGCACCCCATACTCATCAACAATGTAGCCTAGTTATTGGATCATGTTCATGTTGAAGGATAGTTTTTCCAAATTTTCATATAGCTTGTGTTGTCGCAGACTATGGAAAACTTGTTGAATATGCTACAAGTGTTCCGTCCAATTCTTGTTGAAGATGAGGATGTCATCCAAATGCACCACCAAATTTTTTTTGGTGAAATGCCACAAGATATCGTCCATCATCATCATGAAAGTTGTTGGGGATTTTTTCAAGCCAAAGGTCATGACCATCCATTCAAAAATACCTTCTTTGGACTTGAAGGAAATCTTTCACAGTCATCGGTCTGTTCTATTGGGACCTAAAGGTAGAAGGAATTTAGAACAATATTACTGAAGTATTTGGCCCCCTTTAGTTGGTCAAGGAGATCGTCAATTAGGGGAATTAGGTATCGGTTCTTGATTGTGATTTTATTTAAGAATTAGTAATCAATGCAAAGTGCCCAGGTCCCACCTTTCTTCTGCACAAGCACGATTGGGCTTCCACAAGGTGATGATCTTGGGTGGATGTGCCCCTTTTCGAGCATCTCTTGGATATGGCGCTTGAATTCCTTATTTTCTAACAAAGAGTAGCAATAGACTTTACCATTGGGTAGAAGTGTGTTGGGGGTAAGATCGATTGAGTGCTTGATATGACAGTGCAGAGGTACCCCAATGGGTGAAGAGAAGATGTCTTTGTATTCTTCCATAACCTTTTCCACTTGCTTCTACTACATGGAGAGACCTGTCATGGAGGCCATGGATGTGGCTGCAACCTTCCGATCACTTTGAGTGTGAATCATGAAGAAGAAAAACTTCTCGGTTTGAGAGATTAACTTCCTGCATTGCTTAACAGAGATCAAGGAAATGGTGGTAGATGGGACTACCTCGAGTATCCTATATAGTTTCATTTCCAAAGTAATAATAACACTACGAGTTCTAGACTCATATACAACATTAAGTTTCCATAAATAAGGTTGGCCCAAAATAACATCACAAAATTCAAGGGGGGAGACATCACACAATACCTCATCTTTGAAGGGCTTGATGTTGTAGGCCAGGCGACACTGTTGGCTGACATGAAGATCGCTCCCTTGGTGGAGCCATATGATGGTGTATGGTTGTGGGTATGGTGTTAGGGCAGAGCCAATCGCTTGATTACCTCCACTGAGATGAGGTTATTTTATCTACCTCTATCAACGATGAAGTGCAATAGATTACCATTTACCCACATCTACGAATGAAAGAGACACTCACCTTCCTCTGGTTCATCAGTTTCATTGGGCTAGACCTTGGTCGTGGTAGAAACGATGGAACTAGGTTCTGTATCAATGATATGTGTCCCTTTTTTTGGTTCTGAATTAGAGTCGGATCCTACATCTTATTCAAAGGCTTTCACCTCGACCACCAATTACTTCTTCGAGCGACATTCAACAATGTTATGCCAGGGGCTCTTATGGAACTCACACCATTTCCCATAGTCTTTCTTTGTCTTCCCATTTTCCTTCTTTGTTTGTGGTTTGTACTGGTTGTCCTGAGGTTTTCCATCCTTTCTCTTCCCTTTTTTCTATGGGTTGGGGCCGTATTTTCCCTACTTTTGTTGTGAGGGTTTTGCAGACCCAAACTTTCACGTCTTATGTTTAAGATTATGCTCAATTTTGATAGCATATCAAAAAGTCACACCCAAGGACGAGATGTCTAGAAACTCAATTTATATCCGTATGTATCTATGTAGACTGTCTCATTACTTGAGAACCATATGTCACTCAGAATATTTGATACCCATCTTGGTGCGCAAGGTATAGAAGACATTGGTTAACTCTGGCACTGTTTGGTCCCTTTCTTTCCCCAATGTGGTCCATCTTGTATATAAGTCGTCATAACTTCCAACAGGGTAGTATTGTTCCTTAATAACATCTATGAAGGAACCCTAACTGGGTGAAACAACAAATAATGTATATCCCTCTGTTTCCTTTTTCTCACAGAAAGTATCCCACCAATCTTTGACATGGGGGGTGGCCTTAAGCAGGGTAAATGTAATATTTTCTCTATCAGAAAAGTTGTGGATAGAAAAATAACCTTCTAGAAGGTTTAACCATTTGCCTACAACATTTTCATCTATTTTAGATTCAAATATAGGAATATCAAAATTGATCTGTACCTTGAAGGGGGCGACGCCTCCACTTGAGGAAGATGTGTCACTTGTGGGCATCCGTCAAAGTATTTGTGCAAAGTTATTCATCATCTCGTTCCTTTGTCGCGAGAGGGATTCCTCAAGCAACAATTTAAAGGGATCTCATGCCCCATTGTCTCTCTTTTCTTCCCCCATGGTCATTCATCGGGTTTAGAGAGGCCGATCTTGAAAAGGCTCAACTAGTTTGAGCCCAACTGCTTATACCCTAACCTCATTGGGGACATGCACAAAGAAGAAAATGAAGAGTAGACTCCTCTGATACCACTGATTTGTATTTATGAGAGGAACAAAATGAAACACATATCTATAATATTAACACATATATGCAGAGAAAAATAACAGAGATAGAGTGTAACTTAACTTCTATTCAATAAAGAAATATGTTGAAATTGTAAAATGCATAATGAAAACAATCTTGCTCGAATGGTGGTAGCTAGTATTTGAAAAAAGATGTGGAGGATATGCACATTCCTCTGAGCACATTAAAATGATGCCTCCAATCCTTTTTAGCATCAATCAATAAAAAAAAACCCGAGACATCCAAAAACCTAACCCTAGGAGATGAAGTGCCAAAAGTCATGTGGGCCCCGATGGGGTAGTTGGTACATCAACTTCCCAGGGTCGTAAATTTTGCATACAATCTCTGTTTTAGGTGCACAATAGCCTATTGGAAAGGTCTATCTAAGGACTACACATTATGTCATCACATTGTAACTTTGACAAAAGTGTGATTTTGGCGGGCCCCAAAAATGTTGTTTAGGGCCTCAAAACAACTTCGAAAGTTTAGGACCCAAAAAGCTAGAAAAAAAATGACAAAATGAAAGTTGTATGTGAGATAGCTAAAAGAGGTGGGTGGCCATTGATATCCACCTATATCAACAACACGAAGGAGTGATTGTTTCTTGGATAGTGTTGCATCTCGTCATATGACAAAGGTTTGAGAGCTATTTAGAAGTTTGACGGATAAGGACTCAAAGGTTCATGTGGATCTTGGTGATGATGCCAGGTATGCAATGAAGGGAGAGGGAAAAATTATGTTCCATGTTGAGTCATTAGGTTTTTTATATGACCATGATGTGCTTTACATACCAGGTTTGAAGAAAATTTTTCTTTTAGTCTTAGCTATGGAGGACAGGGGTTTTTTCGTCACTTTTTAGAAAGGGAAGGCACTCATACATCCAGAGAAAGCTAGCCTGGACATCACAATGGTCATTGGGGTTAGAGAGGGCACCTTATATAGTTTACAGGGTAAGCATGTTTAGGCTTTGGTGCATAACAATGAAAACCCATGTGAGTTGTGGCACATGAGGTTGGGACACATACACTATAGGGAATTGTCGATTCTGAGGGAGATTGTTACAAGTCTTCCTGAGTTCAATATAGAGTTGTAGGGAGTGTGCAGAGGGTGTGCACTTGGAAAGAATGTCAAGGATGATTTTCCAAGTACCAAGAGTAGGTCCAAGGGGATCTTAGACATTGTTTATTTAGATGTGAGTGGGATGATGTCAGAAGCATCATTACATGGATAATCATACTATGTGATGTTTATTAATGATTTTTCCAGGAAAACCTGGATCTTCTTTATGAAGACCAACAATGAGGTCTTCTGTTAGTTTAGAGAGTCCAGGGCTCATGTCGAGAACCAGATAGGGATGAAGATTAAGTTCTTGAGGTCGGATAATAGGGAATAGTACACCTCAAATGAATTCAAGGATTTCTGAAAGGAGGAAGGGATAAAGAGGGAGTTGATAGTCTCATGCAACCCTCGACAGAATGGGGTTGTGGAGAGAAAGAATGGGTCCATCATCAATTCTTCCAAGGATATGATACATGATCAGGATTTTCCCATGTTTTTGTGGGAAGAGGTATGTAATACAATGGTTTATGTGTAGGATATGATTTCTGATAGGATATCGGGGGACAGGACTCCAAAGGAGGCATTCTCAGGGGTGAATCCAGAGATAAGAAATTTAAGGATCTTTGGTTGTCCAGTTTACATCCATGTGCTAATTGGGAAGAGGACAAAGTTGGAGACTTCAAGACAAAATGGTATATTTGTGGGATATAGTGAGACCTCAAAGGCTTATAAGATATTCATTCCACCACATAGGAAGATATTTGTGAGCAGAGATGTGAATTTAAAGGATAAATTAGTATCTAGGAGTACTCATGAGTCATCAACAGTGACAGAGGATAAGGAGCAATAGGCTCTGAAGGATGAGAAATAATCAACAATTCAGACTTCACGTGGATATGAGGAGTTATCCCCTTTGAGCCTTGTCAGGAGACCCAAGTGGACAGTACAAACATTGAGGGATTCTAGTGAGGCTCCTAGGAGTGTGGTCAGAGACCACATGACTCTGAAGAAGTTTCTAAACTTTATAGCTCTTATGAGTAGCATCATTGATGTTGAGCCTTCCATTTTTGAGGAAGAAACAAATCAATAGGTATGGAAGGATGCCATAGTAGAGTATTATACCTCTATTATGAGGAATGATGTTTGGGACATAGTGTCAAGACCAAAGGGGAAGTCAGTTGTGAGTTCTAGGTGGCTCTACAAGATCAAGAATGCAACAGGTGGTAGCACAGAGAAGTTCAAGGCGAGGTTTGTGGAAATAGGGTTCTCCTAGAAAGAGGGAGTGAACTACAAAGAGAAATTTTCTCTAGTCTCCAAGTATGCTTCTATTCAAGTTGTTATTTCTATTGCTTCAATTATGAAGTGGAGGATACATCAGAAGGATGTGAAAAAAAAAATCCTCAATGGGATCATTGAGGAGGAAGTATACATAGAGAAACCTCGGGTATTTGAGGTACATGGGAGAGATTCTCATGTGTGTAGGCTTAAGAAAGCCTTGTACATACTCAAAAAGGAACCCAGGGTGTGGCATTATAGGATCAATGGATACTTGCAGAGTATGGGCTTTACCAAGAGTGAGGCAGATCCTAACATGTAATTAATACTTGTTGGAGAGGATCCTCTCATCTTGGTTCTGTACATTGATGATTTATTTCTCATAGGTGCAGAGGAGATTATTGTAGGGTGCAAAGGAGATTTGGACAGTGAGTTCAAGATGAGGACATTGGCTTGATGCATTATTTCTTGGGGTTAGAGGTATGGAAGGTATTGGGAGAGATATTCCTTGGAAAATGGGAGTATGTAGTAGAGATATTGAGGAGATTTAGGATGGAGGATTGTAAACCGATGGCTACACCTATGATTACCAATATGAAGAAGATTGACACTTCATAATCAGAGTTGGTGGATCTCAGGAAATACTTGAAGCTGGTAGGGTCCTTAATGTATTTGGTCAACACTAGACCAGATATTTGTTTTGATGTGAACACCTTGAGGTAGTTCATGTTATATCCAAGGCAGGTTCATTGGATCACAACAAAGCATGTGCTCAGGTACTTGAGAGGTAAAGTGAAGTATGGCTTGAGACAACTTGGAGGAAATGGAGTAGAGTTGCAAGGATATACAAACTCTAATTGGGAAGGCATTTCAGTAGATAGAAAGAGCACCTCGGGGTGCTTCTTCAACTTGGGATCATCAATGATTACTTGCTTTAGCAAGAAGAAGACTTATGTAGCACTTAGTTCAATAGAGGCATACTATATGGCAGTGACTATGTCTAGTTGTGAATCCATTTGGATTCATAAATTTCTTACAAGTTTATTTAGTTAGGAGTTAGATCCTACAATGATATACTGCGATAATCAAAGTTGTATCAAACTCTCTGAGAATCCAATATTCCATGACAGGTCCAAGAATATTGAGATCAAATATCACTTCATTTGGGATAGGATCTAGAAAGGAGCAGTGAAGCTTCAATATATTTCCATAGATGAGCAGGTTGTAGATATTTTGACCAAGCCCTTGGAGAAAGGGAAGTTTGTATTCTTAATAGACAGACTTGGAGTGGTGCAGAATACCTTCCTCACTAGGAGGGAGTTTTGATGTTAGTGGCAGCATTGGACATGTATTTCCACACAGGTCTACGTGTCTAGATATGTGGAAATCGTCCAAATCCTTCTACTCTTGAATTTACTTTAGTTAAAGGAATTATTAAAGTAAATTTATTTTATTAATTAATTATGTAATTAGTTAATTGAGTTATTTAAGAAACGTGTTAAAAGTACTTAGCATGCAGCATGTAATCTAAATCTCAAGTGAGTGTGAGAAATAATCTCAACCGTATCTCACTTTTGAGATTAGAAATAGATTGTAACTCACGATTATAAAATCAAGGCTAGGGTGAAGGGGAAAGACACTTGACAGGAGTTGTGTTGAGAGAGTCGACACATAGAGTATTGGATCATGAAGGATTGTGGTTCAAGATCTTGGATAGGTGAAGAATGAATTTCATCTAGATATCATATAGGTCAAGAAGAAGATAGAACAAAGGCATACACAGGTGGGTTTCATTCGAAGGAATCCACATGAGAGTGTTGGATTGTACAGAACGTTTCAAACATGTTTTGTGTACACATTCGTCAATCACAGTGGATACAATTGCGGATATTCATAGGTCACAAAAGGAAAAGTTGTGGATTTCTCAAAAAGTCTGCAAAACTAGTCGTACAACAGGTCAAACCTTTCCAGGTTAGTCTACAATTATATTTCTCTCAATCGGTCACTATCCTTGTTACAAGAGCCCTAATTTTGGCATAACAAAATCATTCTCAATATTGTTTTTCCCTCTAGATTTTTTCCATGGGTTTCTACCCAAAATACTAGTGTTCACGTGTGCTTGATTTGCTTTCCTAGTTTATGCTTCTACTGCATGATATTGAGTTGAATATTTCAATAGTGTATTATTATTTTGTGAGTTGTTAATCTGATTGTAGTAAGGAAATCACTGGATATAAAATTACCCAGGTGTTGGAGTAATAATTTCAACATGATATTACTACTAGGATAGGTTAAATTATGGAATGGTAGGTTTGTATGGGATAGACTATCTCAAGGGAAGAAATCCCAATTATTTCGGTCTCCTCTCTTCTTCCTTATGCATGGGCACACTTTTAAATCTAGGCTTGAGCTATTATCTAGATTGTGTACATAAAAAATGAAAGGTAGGAATATGAATGGAATTACACACACAAAAATATTGCAGGGAGCATAGTAATATAATGAAACCCAAATTCTATTAATGAATGAAATAGGAAACGATTGCAAAATGAAAAGCAATACAAACTAGATAGAATGACGATAACTTATCTTTCAAGAGGGAAGTGTTGACAATGCTCATTCGCACGATAACATTACAAGAGGTTGAAATGGCCTTTTAACATAAATAACTAAACCCTAAGAGGAAAAAACCCTAAATATCGAAAACCATGACTCAAGGAGATGAAGCACTAAAAGTATTGCGGGCCCCAAGGTGGCCAGTTGATAAATTAATTTCTCAGGGGTGCAACTTTTGCACACAATATCTGTTTGGGGCGGATAGTAGTTCATTTAAAATTAACTAAGAAGTACAATTTGTTTTAGGCCTAAGTGGGACATGGGAACCTTAGGCCCTTGAATGGAAAAAAAAACATCGTTTAAGGCCTCAAAATGGCCCCAAAATTTTAGGACTTGAAAAACTATATATTAAAAAAACTTCCAAGATGGATAATCATGTTAAGTCGGTGGAAGGGGTGGGTGGACACTGATGATGATCTAGATTATTCCTCCCCCATTAGGAAGCAATGGTTCCCATTGCATCAAGCTCCCTCATTATATGGGGACAATTTTGTTGAATTTGACTCTTGGTGAGCCACTTGCCTTGGTGAAGAAGTTGTCTTGCTTTGACAACCCAATAGAGTATGTTCTACTGGAGAGTTCCTTTCATATTGGTTTCCATGATTTGATGCACTGTAACATGATTGATAAATTTAGGATTGATTTTTTTAGGGGCCAAATGCTTTGCCACCTTCAAAGTTTCTAATAAGGGTGGAAAATATAGTCAACAAGGATCCACATTAAATACTGGGTGCAAGCCAAGGAAAGGAGAAATATTCATTTCAAAAGCATTCTCACCCATAGCGTCATGATGATGTGAGACCCATATTGGACTGGTCTAATATTCCTATGTAGGATTGTGAGGTGATATTTCTACAAATGCAACCACACCTTATCACCAACTTGAAACTTGTGTGGAACGTGATGACGATCATGTCGTTGCTTGTACTTGCCATTGGATTTATATAGGATTCCATGAACATGTTGTTGGGTGTGATAGGTCAATTAAAAAGTTTGGTATCTTTATCTACCTTAGTCTGAGCATGGGAGGAATCTTCCTGTCAAGATACATTGGGAGAGCTACATTAATGGAGCCAGTGGCTGGAACCCCAAGCACACCTAGAAAGGGATGTGGCCAATAAAGTTGTGGAGGGATCTGTTGCATCTATTTTGAACATATGGAATGCTCTCATCCCATGTATGTGGATGCTTGGATTTGTATATGTGCAGGACATGCACAATCATCCTATTGACCACTTATGTTTTTCCATCTGTTTGAGGGTGCAAGGAAGTGAATTTGGTTAGCTTGGTGTCCATTAGAGACCATAGACTGGACTAGAAGGTAACGAGTAACCTACTATCCCTATTTAAAATAATGGTCTATGGTATCCCAAAATGAAACCAAACACGCTCAAAGGAGATCTTAGGAGTGGCTTTGACTATGATAATCTTCTTACACAGTGCCAAAATGTCCATCTTAGAGAATTGATCGAAAATAACAAAGACACAATCCTTATCATGCTTTGTGGAGGGAAAAACTGACATGCAATCCATGGATACTGACTCCTAGTGATTGTATCGGGTAGGTAGAGGAGTGTATATCCCTCACTTCTTAATGGTAAGTTTCACAATGGCACAGGTAGTGCACAATTTGATATACCAATTGAGATATTGTTGGAGTTTTGGCCAGTAGAAATACTTCTAAAGTACTACTACTATATTCTCCACACCAAAGTGCCATGTCATACGACTATAATGTTCCTTCCAAAATATCTTTGCTTGCTTTCTTGAAGGAACACAAAGATGGCCGAGATAACACACAAGTGAATCATCGAGGTAAAATTTTGGAATTTGTTTACCTATGCCTAGTGTTTAATATGTAGCAATGAATTCATGGTCTCTGTCATACAATTGGGGCCACCTAAAAGTCACATTCCCATAGGAGTTAAGAACAATGGTTAGCACCACAACTAGGGGCCATCTAAGGAAGTTTGCAACATGGTTTGTGCTTCCCTTATTGTACTTAATTTTCAAGCGGAATTATTGCAAGTATGTGGACTACTTTGATTATAGTCATTTTGTAACTTTCCTTGTGTCTACATTAATTGAAGAGGATTGTGATCGGTGTGGACGATCATTTCCTTTCCCAAAATATAATTCTTCCATTGTCGGCATAACTGCACAATTGAGTACATCTCCTTTTCATAGGTGGGATACCCGTAGACAATATCAAATAATGTCTCACTGTGATAGGCCACTAGATGTCCATACCGAGTGAGGACTACACCGATAACATAGTCATAGGCATATGTATCAATCTTGAATGGTTGTTACATGTTTGGAAGAGTGAGGATTGGTGTCATTTTAGATCTTCAAATTCTTTCTGTTGTGGCTCAGACCAAGAAAACTTGGCTTTAGCTCCAACCTTGGTCACTTGGCTTAAGGGCCAAGTAATATGACAGAACCCCAAAATGAACCTATGGTATAATTTGACAAGGCCTAAGAAACTATGGAGCTTTTTTAGAGTCGCCAAGGCTAGCCAATCATGAATGAATTGGATATTGGTTGGTTCCATATGCACCCCATGTTCATCCATGATGTATCCTAGATACTGAATTCTCTACATGCCAAATGAGCATTTCTCTAAATTAGCATATAACTTGTGTTGTCACAGAGTGATCAAAACTTGTTGAATGTGCCACAAATGTTATGCTCAAGTTCTTATGAATATGGGGATTTCATCCAAATATATGACCATAAAAGAGTTTGTGAACATACACAAGATGCCATCCATCATCCTCATGAATGTTGTCATATAAAATATTATATAGAAGAGAGTGTTTTCATATTGGGATATTAGTTAAAGGAGAACCTAGTATAAATTCAATTTAATGTTTGACCTAGCAATGCAAAGGCACCCTTGCAGGTGAGGTGAAGTTATCTCTGTATTCCTTGAAAATATTTTCAACTTTATTCTTCTGTGTAGAGAAGCCCTATGTTAAGGCAATGGTGATCATAGTGACCTTCTGTTCATATTCTGATAAAACCACGAAGAGGATACATTTTTTGGTCTAAGAGATTACCTTTTGGCACTACTTTTCCAAGAGAAAGGAAGTTTGAGTAGTCAAAACTACCTTTGGTACCCTGTAGAGTTGACCTCCCAAAGTAACAATGACACTATGAAGCCTGAACTTGTAAATAGCATGATGTTTCCACACATAGGATCGTCTTAAAATAACATCACAAACTTCAAGTGGGGTAACATCACATGGTACCTCATCTCTGAAGGGCTTGATGTCGTATGATAGGTGGCATTGTTGGATGACATGATTCATGAAGGTCTCATCCATGGCTTAACCAACAGATGGTGTATGGTTGGGGGTGTGATGTTGTAAAAAAAATCAATATCTTAATGACTTCAGTCAAGATTAGGTTCTTTTGGCTACCGTTGTCAACAATGAAATAAAGTGGAGTCCCCTTCACCCAAATCTATGAATGGAAGAGGACATCCCCTTTAGGATCCTCTAACTCTTTTGGTTGGATCTTTGCAGTTGCAGTGGTAGCACTCAGTTCTTCGTCAATGATATACTTTACCTTATCCTACTTTGAATCATATTATGAGTCATATTTCGATTATTTTTCTTTCAGCTCAAAAAACAATGATTATTTTGAGTGACATTCATTAGTGTTGTGACAAGAGATTTTGTGGAATTCACACCACTTTCCAATTTCCTTGTTCAACTTCCCGCTACCCTTCTTTTCCTTTGGCTTGGAATTGTTGTATTGAGGTTGGATATCCTTGCTCTATCCTTTCTTCTGTGATTTGGGTCCACCTTTACCATGATTTTGTTGTCACATATTTGCAGACCCAAACCCCCAATTATTTCTCTACTTAAATTTCTGCTCAATTTTGAAAGCATACCGCTAAGAATATCCTGATGAGGAAATATCCAAGAAATATATCTCTATTTGGATGTACATGTGTAGGCCACTATGGTACTTCAAAACTAGTTTCCTCTTGGAGTCTTTTATACATAGTATTGAGCACAAGGTATGGAAGATATCGATGTACTTTGCACTATTTGGTCTCTCTCTTGATTCATAGTTTTCCATCTCATGTACTAGTCATCATAGTTTTTATCAAGGTAGAAATCATCCTTGAGGGCATCAACAAAATCCACCCAAATGGTTTATGTTAGAGACCTAACCTCCCTAAATCCTCCTGTAGGTAGACTAATATGTTTTCTAAGTAATAAAGGCCGAAATTAGTAAATGATGCCTAGATAATAATGTGATCAAGTCTAATGTAAGAAGATTTAATAGAAGCTTTCGCTTCTAGAAAGATATTACTCCAGAATGTTCTTTAGAAGATAGAACTAGTATAAATAAGAGTAGAAGGTATGTAAAAATCTTGTATTGAGAATTATTGTAATAGATATATGATTTGTTGTAGGTTTCCCCCTCGAAGAGGCAAGTGATCTTGGATTTTTATCAATAAAGGTATCATTGTTGGTATTATTAATATCTAAATTTTTTTCTTGATGGTATTTGTCATAATATTTATGTTTCTACTTTATATAATACATTTGGTACCTTACAAGTGGTATCAAAGAAATTTCCTTTGCATAAATTTGCAGACTATTTTTTTCTGGGTAGAGATGTGTACTGTCAACATCTTTAAAGCACAAAGATCTGTTGTTTGCAAGGTAAAACCGTGGTTGGGGAAGACTACTCACATAAAATACATATGACTTTATGGTTTACTTGAAACACGCATTTCACCTTGTTGGAAACCTATGTAACCCTTGTTTCTACCTCTTCAAGTAGTACCGTATCAGACAAGACCTATACATGACCATCACTCCCACGTACCTTTGCATATATAAGGAGTCTTGTAGGTCTCCCGAAAGCAGCTTTAGATCAACCTATCAATCACTTGACTACTATTTTAATATTAGAGTGAGGGGGGATTCTATGAAACCACTCAAGGATAGGATTGGAGCGAGGGAGGATGCTATAAAATTGATTCTTAGTAATTTTAGTATCGATGTGAGAGAAACTTATTTGAAACTATAGTTACCAAATTCAGTCGAATTGGCAAAAAAAATAAAAAATTTTGGGATTTGGTTCGGTTCCCAGATTAATACAAAAATTCGAATTTGATACGAGAATATTTGGTTGATCATGTCTTCCATCCTTGTTTCCAACACCCCTCTTCAAACATGTCGATGTAGATGTATCTTGATGCCCATTTAGTTTCATTTTCTCTGGGTCCACAGTGTTGTCTCTATCTAATTACGATCGTTTTCTTTTCTAGTCTCCCCAACATGGATGGATACAATAATCCCAATTAGTGTTCTTCATGTGACATTTTTTACTTTCACCATGTCTTGCTAAGAAATGCCCGTCAAATTTAAGCCCTCCATGTAGTGATCTACAATATTAATCACATAACCTCCTCCTATCTTGACGCTTAGCTAAACATGAATGTTGAATTGGAGGAAAAGGTGGAAATGCACACCAATCAATTGGATAAGCTCATTTCCAACCTCAACATGCATCATCATATCAAATTGGGTTTTACAAAAAGTTCTCACTCGCTAGTCTATGGTCCTAAAAACTCAATTAACTCTATCAAGGATGCAACCATGGAGGAAGAAATAGTCAAAGAATCTCAAGAGGAATTGGAATATTAATAGATATTCCTAAAACTCAATGTCAATTCCATGAATGAAATCTTTCACAAGGAATATTTTCCTTAAATGGAAAGTTTTTAAAGTATTGATTTTTCTTTTCTTTCATAAACTAGCTTCTAAAAACGTATCACTCTAGATTTTATAATAATGAGGAAAGAATTGTAAGAACGACCAATTTGTAGGTGGTCTCTTTGATATGTATTACCTTATTGTAAGGTGCTCTAGAATCTCTTTTTATTAATACAACTTTTACTAATTCCAGTAAAAGAAAAAAAGGAACTCTCCTTACACATTCTCACAATCACACACTTTCAACCTTACAATGTGATGTTGTGACTTATTTTTGTATAAGAAGCTTGATTGTAAGAAACATGGGATAAGTACCAAAAATGAATTTCTAATCTAAAAGTGAAATTACATAGACATATACAAATGACCGAAATCAAGAACAATGGTTAGCACCACAACTGGGGGCCATCTGACACAGTTTGCAACATGGTTTGTGCTTCCCTTCTTGTACTTAATTTTCAAGTGGAATTGTTGCAAGTACATGGACTACTTCTGATGGCAGTCATTTTGTAACTTTCCTTGTGTATACATGAATTGAAGAGGCTTGTGATCAATGTGGACGATCATTTCCTTTTCCAAAATATAGTGCTTCCATTGCCGTCATAACTACACAACTGAGTACATATCCTTTTCATAGGTGGGATACCCGCGAACAATATTAGAGAGTGTCTCACTATGATAAGCCACTGGATTTCCATACTGAGAGGACTACACCAATAGCATATTCATAGGAATATGTCTCAATCTCGAATGCTTGTTACAAATCTCACGGATTGAGGACTGGTGTCGAGAAAAGGTGGAATTTTAGATCTTCAAATGCTTTACGTTGTGGCTCATACTAGGAAAACCTGGCTTTATATCCACCTTTGGTCACTTGGAATACGGGCCAAGCAATATGAGATAACCTTAATATGAACCTATGGTAGAAGTCGTCTAGGCCCAAGAAACTATAGAGCTTTGTTAGAGTCGTCAGGGCTAGCCAATTGTGAATGAATTGGATCTTGGTTGGTTCCATATGCACCCCATGTTCATCCACGATGTATCCTAGATACTTAATTCTCTTCATGCCAAATGATCATTTCTCCAAATTAGCATATAACTTGTGTTGTCACAGAGTGCTCAAAATATGTTGAATGTGTTGCTAATGTTCTACTCAAGTTCTTTTGAAGATGAGGATGTAATCCAAATATACGACTATAAAAGAGTTTGTCAATAGCCGCAAGAAGTAATCCATTATCCTCATGAATTTTTCCAGAGCATTAGTCAAGCCAAAAGGCATGACCAACCACTAAAAAATTCCTTTAGACCTGAAGGTGGTTTTCCATACATCGTTTTATTCAGTCGAGACATGGTGGTAGCATGAATTCATATCAATCTTACTAAAGAACTTGGCACCATTAAGTTGATCAAGAAGATAATTAATTCATGGGATTGGGTATTGGTTCTTAACAATGATTTTGTTTATGGTTTTGTAATCAATACAAAGTCCCCATGTCACATCCTTCTTCTACACCAATACAATTGGTCTCCCACAAGGAAAGAAGATTTGTCGAATGTGTTTCTTTTGGATGAGCTCATGAATTTGACTCTTTATTTCTTCATTCTACAGAAGAGAGTGTTTTCATATTGGGCCATTAGGTAAAGGAGAACCCAGTATAAATTCAATTGAATGTCTTACCTAGCAGTGCAAAGGCACCCGTGTAGGTGAGGTGAAGTTATCTCTGTATTCCTCAAAAATATTTTCCACTTTCTTCTTCTATGTAGAGAAGCCCTATGCTAAGGTGGTGGTTGTCATAGTTACCTTACGTTCATATTCCAATCAAACCATGAAGAGGATACATTTTTTGGTCTAAGATATTACCTTTTGGCATTGCTTTTCCAAGATAAAGGAAGTTGCAATAGTCAAAACTACCTTTGGTACCTTGTAGAGTTGACCTCCCAAAGTAACAATGACACTATGAGTCCTGAACTCATAAATAACATGATGTTTCCACATATACGTTTGTCTTAAAATAACATCAAAAAATTCAAGTGGGGCAACAACACATGGTACCTCATCTTTGAAGGGCTTGATGTCATAGGATATGAGACATTGTTGGCTGACATGAAGGTCTAATCCCTAGCTTAACCAACATATGGTGTATCATTGGGGGTGTGGCATTGTCAACAACTTCAACATATTGATGAATTAATTCAAGATCATGTTCTTTTGGCTATCGATGTAAACAATGAAATAAAGTGGATTCCCCTTCACTCATATCTATGAATGTAATGTGTTCTCCCCTTAAGGATCCTCTGACTCTTTTGGTTGTATATTTCCAGTTGCAATGGTAGCACTAGGTTCTTTGTCAATTATCTTCTTTCCCTTATCCTACTTTGAATCAGAGTTTGAGCCAAAGTTCGATTCTTTTTCTTTCATCTCAATAAACAATGATTATTTTGAGTGACATTCATGAGTGTTGAGCCAAGGGTTTTTGTGGAACTCACACCACTTTCCAATGTCCTTCTTCAACTTCTCGTTACCCTTCTTTTCCTGTGGCTTGGATTGGTTTTCTTGAGCTTGGATATCCTTGCTCTACGCTTTGTTCTGTGATTTGGGTCCACCTTTACCATGCTTTTATTGTGACAGATTTGCAAACCCAAACTCCCACTTATTCCTCTACTTAAATTTATGCTTGATTTTGAAAGCTTATCGCTAAGAATTTCTCAATGAGGAAATTCTCAATAAATATATCTCTATTTGTATGTACATGTGAAGGCCATTGTGGTACTTCAAAACTAGGTTCCTCTTGAAGTCTTTGATACCTAGCATTGAGCGCAATGTATGGAAGATATTAATGTACTTTGAGACTGTTTGGTCTCTCTCTTGACGCATAGTTTTCCATCTCATGTACTGGTCATCATAGTTTTTAACAAGGTAGAAGTCCTCCTTGAGGGCATCAACAAAAACCACCCAAATGGGTTTGTTAGGGACCTAACCTCTCTAACCCATCATGTAGGTAGAATAGTATGTTTTTTATGTATTAAAGGATGAAATTAGTAAATAAGGTCTATATAATAATGTGAACAAGTCTAATGTAAGAAGACTTAATAGAAGCTTTCACTTCTATAAATATATTCCTCTAGAATGTTCTTTAGAAGATAGAATTAGTATAAATAATAGTAGAAGGCATGGGGAAGTCTTGTATTGAGAATCATTGTAATAGAGATATGCTTTGTTGGAGGTTTCACTCTCCAAGAGGCAAGTGAACTTGGATTTTTATCTATAATGGTATCATTGTTGGTGTTATTAATATCTATATTTTTTTGTTCCACTGGTATTTGTTGTAATATTTATGTTTCTACTTTATATGTAACGTACCCATCCTCCTAGTTGGGTATTGTTCTCCGATACCAATCTGTCACATACCCAACCTCCTAGCTAGGTACTGCACTTTGATACCAATCTATCATATTCTGAGTCTTCTGGTTGGGTATTGCTTACCACATTGTAGTGTCTCTGCTACTGCAAACTCCCTAAATGAATCTTTGATACCAATTTGTAACATCCCCAAATTATTGTTGAGCAATGCCACTCCAAAACATCCAGTGCGCAAATTCTACACCATAACTTTGATTTGCATAGAAACATGTGAGGTGACACACATGATCCCATGTTGGATTGTGCCGCACAAAATTTTCCTCTTCAGGTGATAGATATAACAACAGAATTAACATGTAATACAACTACGCACACGATCATTCAATGCACATAATATTACCTCGTGTGTAACCATTCCAAACAAATGAATACTATTGCACACGTAACCACTCTGGTGCCACATGCATATTTGGTTCTCTTAATGCATGCAAATTGCTTTCCCATGAGCACAAATATTCCAGCCTCATGTACGTATAGATTATTTCCCTGTAGGAACAATAATTCTATCCTTCCCTTGGAAGTCGTGACCATCATTACAAAGTTAGCTAACATGAAACTCAATAATTTTCATACTCCACATGTGCAACAACAAACACTAAATAACAACATGATGATTTACATGTGCAGACAACATTATGTAGAATAATGACAATTGATCATATGCAACATCATATAGGAAATAAACCCATATTAAACATAGATAATTAAGCATGTAGTAAATTAGACAAGCACATAAAGAACACTTATCATTTTATAAAGAGTCATTGACTTCGCGCAGAGCTGAAACATTCCTCCCAGCCATAGACTATGTTTCTCATATACTTTCAGCAACAGGTCACCCCCGAGCTAGGGATTAAACTCCACCAAGGAAAAATGATTCCTAATGCTAGGCTAAGGTCTGATAATCAACAGAATTGTTCAGTCCAAGTTGCCACTGCTACAACTAGCCTATAGTATATCATTCCCCACATGCATGTCCCACCCCAGGAAGTGTGCCCCTTCTCTTCACCATAGTCCCTCAGTTTCCCCACTTCCCTACCAGAGCTTCAACAATAGGCCAAACAGTAAGTCTGAGATTCCTATAACTAATTCCCAACGTACAAGGGAACAATTCGTAGAAAATATCTCACCTGAACAGAATGCTCGTGGCTTGACAACTCACCTCTTTGAAAACAAATATCTCACCTAGAGAGAATGCTCACTATCTTGACAACCAGCCTCTTTGAACAAAAATCTTTCACCTTGAGAAAATGCTCATGGGCCCGACAACCTGCCTCTTCGATATCAAATCTCTCACCTAGAGAGAATTCTTACGGGCCTGACAACCTGCCTCTTCGACAAAAAAAATACTACGGTAACAATATATGAAACCCTTTTACAATCTTTTCTTTGCAGATAAGGTAATGGACGTTTTCCCCATTCTTATGGTCTGACCCTTGAATAACATGAAAATATGAATCAATCCCCCAAAAATACACTATTAAGGTTCGAACATATATTTGCATGGTCATAACTAGACACTCGTCACCTTCAAAATTAGCTTTAGCCACTTGGTCACTCGTTCCCATCCTTTGGGAACTTAGGATAAATAAATATCCATAAATTAGACTTTTTAGAAATATTAATAAAATATTCCCTTGGACTTAAGTCCCCCCTTTTCTCTTTTCAGTGGAGTTTATCCCCCCATCTCTTTTCATCTAATTTGTCTATGTGCATCAATGTGATTTATTAATAATTTGAGTGTGATTACATTTTACAAGGATAGGTGCACTGGCCTTTTGCATCCCATCTCACTAGCCCAATAACCACACATAGGCTCTCCAGCCTCAAATACACACACACACACACACAACTCTATCCAATGCGCACTTCAAGGTAATCCTCACACATTTATGCAAGTACACACAACATTGTGGAATGTGTACACCCTTCCCTTGATGGTAAATCCACACGCACTTACTCAGGTACACACAATAATGTGGAATGTTCACAATATTTCATTGGAAACAATCCTCACGCACTACTCAGGTGTGCCCAAAACCAAACCAAAAATTGGTGCCAATGGCTCACCAACCTAAATGTACATTTATAATTTCAAGTGTGCACAACACTGAACCAACACTTGGTGCCAATGAATCACTAGCCTAAATGTACATTTACACTTTCATTTACAATTGTGGTTTAGATTAGGGATATTACATTCGCCTCCCTCTTATTTCTGCACTGTCCTTAGTGCATTATATACACATGTACATACAAAACTTCAAAAAGATATAGGTTCTATGCTCACATAGCATCCTCACACTCCCAAGTTGCATCCTCGGGACCGTACCAGGTCCATTGGACCTTTACTAGCTCCATGGATTGATTCTAGAGTTGCTTGATTTTCTGATCCAATATGCAAATCGATCTCACTCGAAAATCACCTTCCGGCTCCACCTGAATCACATTCCAATCAATGACATGATTAACATAAAGTATGTACTTTTTGAGCAAAGATACATGGAAAAAATTATGAATACACAAGGATGGAAGCAATGCAAGCATATATGTGACAGGACCAATCCTCTCTAGGATTTCAAATGGACCACAATAGCGTGCTTCCAGCTTAGAACAATTTCCCAACCTCATGGAACTGTGTCTTTCTTTTACTTTCAAGAACACATGATCACCCACTTTAAACTCTATGTGGGTTCTTCTTTTACCTGCATAGATTTTATGCCTGTCTTGGGCAACCTTTAAATTTTTCCTTATATTCACCATCTGCTCTTCCATTTCCTAGAGCAGATCTGGCCCAACTACTACGTGGTATACAATATTGTCCCAACTCACTAGTGGATTGCACTTTTGGCCATAAAGTGTCTCAAATGGGCTCATCTTTAGAGATGTTTGATACCCATTTTTATAAGAAAACTCAACCAAAGGTAAATATTTTTCCCATTGCATCAGTTTTTCCATCACATACATTCTTAGCATGTCCTCTATCACTTGATTTACCCTTTATGTTCATCCATCTA
>ML815066.1:0-22783 GCA_009831015.1 Picea engelmannii
GAAAACAAACATATAAAGGCAAAAGAACCACAAAGAAAGATTTCAAGAAAAGCTTATGCACCAGAGAAGACATCTCCTCATCAGATGAAGATTAAGTTAGTGACAGTGAAACAGAAAGATTTCTATTCATGGCAGTAGAAGAATCTAATAAAGAAGACACTTAAGAATAATATAAAGAGGCAGAAACTGACTGCCGAGATGAATTTTTGTGTGTCATAGAAGTTACAAGAAGAGAAAACAAGAAAAACAAGAAGCTACAAGCGGAACTAGATAAGAAAGAAGACACTTAGGAACTAGAACAAATGATCACAAATTTGAAGGTTCAAATAGAAGAAGATAAAAGAATTGAAGAAGTACTCAAAGAACAACTAGAAGAAAGAGACGGGATCATTGGAAATTTGGAAGCAGAGATTATCACATTAAGAAATGATCTTCAAGAGAAAAATATGCAGAACAGCTCAAAAGTTTTGGACAACATTATCAACAGTCAAAATCCTCATCATGACAAGTCCTGACTTCGATACAATCAGACAAAAAAGGGGATCAAACTCCAAAACAACAGAACAAGAAACATATCCAAAAATCTACGCAGAAACAATCAAAGGGGATATGAAGACCTACAAAGAAGATTATAGGGACACTCCTCCACCAAGAAGATTCAAATTTCAGAATCAACGACCGACAGAAACAGATAGGCCTCGGGAAGAAGAAGGTTTCAAAAGACCAACTCCTTTCAGAACATCTTCAACTCTCAGGTATCAAACTATTTTTTTTGGTTTATGTTATGCATGTAATAATTTTGGACATAGAGTTATGAATTGCAGACCTAACAGCAGGAACATAAACAACTTTGAAAGTCATACCCAAAAGGGTTATCTAAGAAGGCCCAGTGAAACACAAAGAAGAAGTTACAACATGTTTAAATCATTGAGCACTGAAGTGGAATGCTACAAGTGTAACAACTTTGGACATATGGCCAAAGATTGAAGAATGACAGCTCCTCCTAGAGAACCACAACAGAACAACAACAGTCACGGACAGGAACCTCAGAAGAGAACATGGATAAGAAAGCAGAATCAGTATAGCAATGAAGAATGCACACTCGCTCTACAAGCTAAGAAGAAGAAGTGTGGTCGGTATATTGACAACGGTTGTTCAAAACACATGACATGTGATAAAGATAGGTTCCTTACATTAATAAAGGAAAGAGATGGATCATTCTCCTTTGGAAATGATGATTCAGCTAAAATCATTGGAAAAGAAACAATCAGAATTCGAAACAAGAATACCAAGGCAGAAAATGTTCTACTAGTAGAAGATATGAAACATAATCTTCTAAGTGTGAGTCAAATGTGTGACCAAGGTCATAAAGTTACTTTCATTTCACAAAAGTGCAAGATAAGAAAAGAAGGTTCAGGAAAATTGATTGCAATAGTTGCAAGAACTTCAAGCAACATATATGTATTAAGTGAAATTGGAAAGTGAAAAGTGTTGTCCAGGAAAGGAAGATGAAAGTTGGTTATGGCACAGAATAATGGGTCACATACACTTTGATAACCTTGTCAAAGTCAGCAAAAAGGAAGTAGTTAGACAAATTCCCTAGATCACGAAACCAACCAACACTTTATGGACGCATTTTCAACAAGGAAAGCAAACAAAGACCAGGTTTAAATCAAAGGAATATTCAATGACAAGACCACGGGAAATTGTGCATACTGATCTAGTTGGACCAACTAAAACAAAGGTTTTAAAAGGTGAGAAATACTTTATGTTATTAGTTGATGATTATACAAGAATAACTAGAGTTTGTTTTCTCGGGAATAAGTCAGAAGCTTTTGAAAACTTCAAGTTCTACAAGGAAATGGTTGAAAATGAAATGGATTCAAAAATCAAATGTTTGAGATCTGATAATGGAGGAGAGTTCATTTCAAAGGAATTTATGGACTACTGCAGCAAGCATGGAATAAAAAGGCAATTCTTTGTTGCTAGGACACCTCAACAGAATGGAGTTGTTGAAAGAAAGAACATGACAGTACAGGAAATGGCTCAAACAATGTTAATGGATTCCAAATTGATAGATATATTTTGGACATAGGCAGTGCATACAGTGGTTCACATTCAAAACAGAGTAATGCTCATAAACAACAATGAAAAAACTTCTTACGAGCTATGGAAAGGAAGACCAGCAAATGTGAAGCACTTCAAAGTATTTGGAAGCAAATGCTACATCAAAAGAGAAGATAGAAGAATGGCAAAGTTTGACTCTTGTGTAGACAAAGGAATACTTGTTGGTTACTCAAGTACAAGGAAAGCATACAAGTGTTATAATCTGAGATTGAACAAAGTTTTGGAAAACATCAATGTAACAATTGATGAAATAGGTGGACGAGAATTAAAGGAAGAAGAAAATGAATCAATGGAACAGCTTTACGAAGAAGAAGCAGAAAATGAAGAAGAAGTAGAAGGGGAAGATGAAGAGGATCAGACAAAAGTAGAAGAACAAGTTCAGCAAGTGCCTCTAAAGACACCTAACAAACGAGTACATAAGAATCATCCTTCATATCATATTATTGGAAACAAATATGCAGGAGTTGAGACTAGAAGAAGAATTTGTTCACCAGAACAAATGCACCTAGCACTCTCATCTACAATTGAACCAAACAGTTTTGAAGAGGCCAACAAGGATTAATTTTGGAATAAGTCTGTGAATGAAGAATTGGATCAAATAAAGAAGAATGACACTTGGGAATTGGTTCCAAGACCAAAGAATAAGAATGTGATTGGCACAAAGTGGGTATTCATAAATAATTTGAATGAAGATGGGCAGGTTACAAGGAAAAAAGCTAGATTGGTATGTAAAGGATACGCACAGGTTGAAGGAATTGACTTTGAAGGGACATTTGCCCCAATTTCTAGAATGGAAGCAATTTGATTGTTTTTAGCTTATGCTTGCTCCAAGAATATTAAAGTATATTATATGGATGTAAAATTAGTTTTTTCTGAATGGGGAACTTGAAGAAGAAGTTTACATTGAAAGGATTTCAGTTGTTAGAGAACGCAGATTATGTGTGTAAATTGAAGAAGGCTTTGTATGGTCTAAAATAGGCTCCTAGAGCATGGTACTCTAGACTGGATAAATATCTACAACAGGCAGGGTTCAGAAAAGGAAGTGCAGACAACAACCTCTACATCAAGTTAACTCACGATAGTATTATATTAATTGAAGTTTATGTTGATGATATTTTTTTTGGAAGTAATGATGACAGGTTAATTCAAAAATTTGCAAAGGATATGCAGAATGAATTTGAAATGTCATTACTCGAAGAACTATCCTTCTTTATGGGTCTTTAGATACGTCAAAGCAACCAAGGAATTTTTATTTCTCAAACTAAGTATATCAGAGAACTGCTAAATAGGTTAGGAATGGAATATTTCAAACCAGTTACCACTCCTATGCAAACCAGTTGCAAGTTGAGCAAAGATGATGATTCAAAGTCTACAGACCAGAGGAAATACAGGGCAATGATTGGCACCTTACTGTATGTGACAGCATCAAGACCAAATTTAATGCAGGCAGTTGGACAAGTGGCACGATTTCAAGCAGCACCAAAGGAAACACATGTCATAGCAGTGAAGAGGATTTTTAGATATCTCAAAGGAACATAAGAGTTTGGATTATGGTATCCAAAAGGAAAGGATCTATCACTTATTTCCTACACATATGCAGATTGGGCAGGTTGCATCGATGACCGACGAAGCACAAGTGGAGCAGCATTCTACTTGGGTGAGTGTTTAGTATCATGGCTAAGCAAGAAACAATCATCAGTATTCTTATCTACAGCCGAGGCAGAGTATATTGCAACAGCAACATGTTGTACATGGGTTCTATGGATGAAACAAACTCTGACAGATATACATGTTAAGTATGATGAGCCCATTCCAATCTATTCTGATAATACAAGTGCCATCAGTATCTCAAATAACCTGGTGATGAACTCCAATACGAAGCACAGCCCAATCAAGTATCACTTTCTATGGTAACAGGCTGCAAAGAAGAATATTAGAGTTGAATATGTGGGCACAAAAGAATAAGTGCCATACATCTTTACAAAACCGCTTTCATGGGAAGCCTTTGAGTATCTTCGTCGGAGACTCTGAGTAATTTCTACTCAAAAATGAATGCTTTTGAATGCTTATCTTATATGTCTTAGATTTACACGAGGAAGCACCATAAAGAGGACAGTTCAGGTTAGGAGATCAGTTTCAGGAAGAGTTCAGTCGGGAGGAGTATCCCTAAGGACAGTTCAGTTAGGGGGAGTAGCCCCGGATGGAAAGATACCTTTTCCATTGATGACAAAGGGGGAGAGATTTATCAGATGCAGAGCACAAAGGCATGGTTCCAGGGGAGCGATGGTCACAGAGGGAGCATGAGTGATATGACTTCAATATTGCATGACATGACTTCAGTATTACATCAAAGTGTTTCCATCAATGCCAAAGGGAGAAATTGTTGATTAATTGGGTTGGTTTTCATTGATGTCAACCCTTGAAGAAAGTCTGGTAGCACAAAGGTTTGGGTAATGGACCCAAGTTTGTTTGATGGATAATGGTATGATTTTTGATACATTTGCAACTAAGAATATTCTAGATGGATAGTACATGTCATGCCATTTCCAGTGGTATGTGGAACGTCACATAACTCCTCACGGTCAGAGAGTTATGGCCATGTGAAGTTGGAGAACCCTCATGAGTTATCTAGAAGCCCCAAAAAGTCAAAGTAGTCAAAGTGTTTGCAAAGAAAAAATTATTTAAATAATAAAGTGAAGTGATGAGTGTACTATAAGTTAAAGAGGATGCAAAAGAAATTATTTAAATAATAAAGTTAATGGAGAACTTACTAATTATGGAAAGTGGTTAAGTTAAGTGGACAAGTGGTTATAAGTGGGTTAACCCTAAAATAAGGAAAGTGGGTTAAGATGGTTAAAAGATAACCCCTTGAGGATGATACATGAAAGTATAAATAAAAGGCAAGTCTCTCTCATTTAAATACACTTGAACCTATTGAATATCATTGAATATATATTTTGTGAAAGGTTATGTGGGCAGGTATTATTGATAGAGAAAAGTGTGGCAGGAAAAGTTCAACGGGAAAAGTGCGGCAGAAAAAGTGTGGCACGAAAACTACGGCAAAAAAAGTGTGGAAGTAAAAGTGCGACAGAAAAATCATGGCAGAAAAAAGTGCAATAGAAAAAGTGCGATAGAAAAATCGCGGCAAAAAAAGTGCGATAGAAAAATCGTGGCAGAAAAATTGTGGCAGAAAAAGTGCGACAGAAAAAGTGTGGCAGAAAAATCGCGCAGAAAAAGTGCAGAAGACTAATCGCAGCAACAACATGGTTGGGGTCCATTTATGAGAGATATGGCACATCCTGTTTGAGGTATGTTTTGTGAGCTAGGGTTTATCTCTTTATATGGTATTGGATATGTAGTATTGTTGCATATATCAGAGTTGTTGAGGGATACAGTTGGTATTTTGTTATTGGTATTTGGCATATGGGTATTGGTCTTTTGGTTGTGATGTGTTTTTGAAGTTGTTGGTTTAGATTGAGGCTACATAACAGTGAGGTTTTGGCACATGGTTTGATGTAAGGTTTTATGGTATTTGGTTTATGGATAGAGTGATAAATTGTTAGATAACTTTTGATGGTTATATTGGTGTATGTCTTTGGTATGTGATTGAGGTACTTGTTGGGTACATGGTTGAGACTAGTAGTTGATGAGTTGGCACATACATGAGGTGTATAGTTGATGATGTCGGTACATCTAGATGAGTCATAGTTGAGGTGCATGGTTTATGCACTCGTTGATGGTACAGGTTGAGGTACAGGTTAGTGCATGGTGATGCCCTATTGAGGTACAGGTTACCTTACTGGTTTGTGCCCTACTACTGTTGTGGTACAAGAACCATGGTCCTTGCCTGAGGTCCCTTCGGGTTCTGAGTCATCTTTGGTTTCCCAACATTCTAGTCCTTCTTTGGTTGATATAGTGGTCATGTCGATGCAATCTTCAGCTGACACCCCTCTTCTTTTAGGGGGTGATGCATCTCTTGACCTTGTTGTCTCGCATCTTATTCAACCAGCGATGGTGTCGATGCAATCTTCGACCGACACCACTCCTATTTTTTGGGTTTATGTGTATCTTGACATTGTTTTCTCGCATCATATTCAACCAACGGTTGAAGAAGTGGTCATGCCGATGCAATCTTTAGCCAATCCCACTCTTCTCTTGGAGAGTGACAAGTCTAAAGAAGTGACATTGTCTATGCAATCTTCGGTCAATCCCACTCTTATTTTGGGGGGTGATGCGTCTTTTGACCATGTCCTTAGCATTTCTAGTCATTTACATTCTAAACAAGGGAGCATTCCACTCTCTCTGAGTACGCTCCCTCCAATTCCTAGGATGGTTTCCTTTGATTGGGATGATCTTCTGGAGCCTCACCTTCCTTCTTCTACACCCTTCCAGATACAAGGCATTCTTCGATATATTGTAGAAAAGGTAAACTCTGCAAGTATTTTATCCTCCTCGACTTGGAAAGCTTTGGGTTTTCCCAAGATTGTGTCATTTGTCTATGATTTGTTGGCTTTCCACAAAAATCTTCCACAGGAGCCCTGACTTCCCTCATGATATGCTGCTTAGAATAGCATCCCTTGAATCTTGTTTAAGCTCTTTTCCGACTCTCTCAAAAAGCAAAAATATTGTCGAGTGAATTTGTCTCTTTCACACTCGTTAATTGGATTTGAAAGGACGTCTATTTAGTGTAAGTTTAACCTTTTTTCGGACCAAGTAGACTAATTTTGAAAAATGATTACTCTAGTCACTAGTGGCTAGAAGAGTTCTCCTGAGTATTGTTTTATAATTTTGCGGGCCTAGGGGACTAAATTTACGAAAAAGGACATTATTTGGAGTTAAGTTGTAATTGCATCTCATCATCTTGCTTGCAGTATTGAGCCTATTGTCGGTTCCCGCTTTCACGTTATAATCCTATTATCTCAGTAGTTTGCATCATCAACCAAGCAGAGCCTTATTTATATCCTTTGCATCTTGACACCCTATACCCTAAGAGGAAACATTCCCCCAAGTTCCCATGTCTTGCATGCACCTACTTGAATTGAGCATAGGTATGTTCCACTGTTGGAACTAGTTGCTTACTCGCAACACTCATTTCCTCCTCTATATCATAGCATTCAGTTGTCTATGAAAAAACAAAAAAAAAGACAGGAGGGGAAAGAATATTATCTCATGTTGGCAGCAGTCGTGTCGCCTTTGAACATAGCACAAAATTTTGAGTCCACTTGTCATCCAAAGTTTGGGTTTAACATGACTTTAGGAAGCTGAGCTCATTACTTAGAGTTTACTCCTCTGACTGGTTACTCTTCTAGTCCCTTTGGAGAGTTTGATTGATGTTTCCTGCATCACAAAGTTTCATCATTGAGTCTATGTTTCCAGAGTCCTCCATGTGTCTCATGCTCTTGTTCAAAGGATGTCTATAAGCCTGTGTTGGCCATTTCTCAGAACTCTTGACTTTGCATGTCATCCATATCCTCAATGTGTCTCAGAGTTACATGAAGCTATAGTCCTACCATGCACCCTGGTCCTACTTTCATTATAGGTAGGTAACCTTGAACCCAGTAGTTAACATCTACTTATTGGTTGTTCACTGGGGGGTTTCCCTTATGTTCGACGATAGGAAATCTATTCACACATTGGGATTCATGCAGTGTATTGGATGTCATTATCCCTATTGATGGTTTCCTCGCCTTTGTCGACAATTTTCATTATTGGATGTTATTCAGAGGGTCTTTTCCATGCACTTCTTACATTTGGTGCATGCGAAATATGCAAAGGGTCATTGGTTCATGAACATGTTCTTCGTCCGAGTTCCTCCAAATCATGAAGTTGTTGCTTTTGTACCTCGTGTTGATTGATGAGAGATTCCCTAATGCTCTCCTTTCAACGGGTCTCCTTCCATCCACTTCAGCTCATCTATTCTAGAAATGAGGCCTAGAGTCCTATCAGTACCTAGAGGCTTGCATTCATCAGTGGCGGGTTATCTCGCCATCGATAGTTGGGAATACATCAATGTCTCATCATCGTTGGATTTTTCAAGTGTTCGACCTCAACACCTTTATTCACACTTATGAGAATGTACTCGGTGCCTTGATACCTACTTTCATTATCAGTAGGTTATCTCATGTTTGTTAACAGTATACCGTAATGGCCAATAATCAAATGAAGTCTCATTGTGTTCGACCTCAAATCCTTTATTCACATGATGTAGACTTGCACCTTTGGCAGATCATGTCGAAGACTTGAAGACATCAGTTATGTTAGCACTGAGAGTCACACTTAGATTGTTGTAAGTGCAAACCCAATAGCCATCAGAATATAAATGGAATAAATTGGTTGAGTAGGTGGATCAGCAAGACTGGGAAAGAAAGGAAGAGGGCAACAAATTGTTTGCATAGACATTCCATTGGGAAAGGAGTCACAACATCCTACAGATCAAAGGAGATCAAATTGTATATCAGACAAAATGGATATATAATGATGAGTAGAAGCATGGTCAATATGAAAAAAGGAAGAACATCCATTGTACATATATCCTTTCTGCAAACAGATAAAGACTGCTTTGACAATAAACAATAACTAAATGGGCAAGCTATAGCAAATACTCTATTGTTCATGAATCCATCCATCAATGGTAGTTATGATCCTCAAAACCTGCAATATTTTCAAGCAAGAAGATAACAAAGAAATGGAAAAACACAAAAGACAATCTGATAACAGCTCTCATGAATCTTTAATGGCAGATAATGTCATTACAAACAGGCCCTCGAGCTTACAAATGAGCAACTAAAAATGCTCCTCCAGCTCTCTCCTCTCTTGGCTCATGAATCCAACATTTTTCTCATCAAAAACCCTTTCATTTATAGTGAATAATCTGTATCTACCCTAAGTAGGTTGAAACCAAGGAGTTACATAGGATCCTCCTCCATTTAGGAGTCTTGTTACAAAAGATTCCAACAAAATCCTAACAAATTCCTATTTTTTGGGGATTTTGTCTATAACGACAAATGTCTTTTGAAACAGGTCATCCTGATTGATCTGGAGATGGAACACATGTCCCTCATGTCCAACAAAATCCTAGGATACCATTTGAACCTTCCTTGACAGGTGGCAACCTCCAAACAAGGCGAATATCCAACAACTATGCAAAACAGAGAGTTTGCAGCACACTGGTGTTTTAATTATATATCTCGAATTACAAACTGGGTAAGGTGGAAATTTGGACAGCAAGTCAATGATATTATCATTATCCTCCACAAAATATTTCAGAAAAATCCACATCACCATTTTGGAGTTATGATCAAATCTTTAGAAGAATCTGCTATAGGAAATGAGTTCACAGTGCCTTTGTCAGCGAGTTCGCAACGCCAAGAGAAAACAAGTGGCCACACTCCTTTCCTGACCTCCAAACAAGACAAAAAATCTCATGGAGTACCTGATGGCTATGAGGTTGATGCTGGTAATTTCATATTTGCACCCAGATTCCTGCAAGCTTCCTAACCTCCAACCCTCATCCAAGACAATTCACAGCACCACAAAGAGAAACAACCACTCATCCCTTTCCAGACCTTAAAGCAAGGTGGAAAAGTTCATAGATTACTTGGTAACCTGATTTGAATGTTGATACCTTCATATTTGCATAGGGATGCTTATAAGTGGTCTAACTGCCAACTATCCTATGCAACCAGTTCACAGCGCCAGTCACAGTTTGCAGTGCCTGCTCCAAATTTTGATTATGAGTGCTTCAAGGAAATAATTAGGATATCCAAATTTATGATCCTTGTAATTTGTTAGAGATAAACCTTGAAAACAATAAAAACCCTTGCCATGTCATAGGTAAATGATTATTTTGAATGAAGGGGGTACTTTGAGTGTGCTGCAAACTCTCCTAGTGAGTTGGTAGCGCTCAAACCACAAACTGATTTGACAGCATGAACGGGCAAAGTAACATGTAGAGATACTTCACACAACTTATGGAAGTGAAAAGCCAAGGTGATGATGGTGATTAGAAGGATGTGACTGATGAAAACTAACACTCCTTGTCGTGATGACTAAAACTCGACCCAAGACACAACCACAAGATCCTAGACTAAGGCTAAAATGACTTTTTTTATTTCCCCCACAACTCTATGTGATAACAAGTTCATAGTCACAACTTTCCTGAGTTGTTGCTATCATTAATTGGACCCGTACCTCTATAACTTTAGTGATCATGGGAGATTAGATTGTACTCCATTGTATACAGATATCTTCAAATTGATTTTGAGATTGGTTTTCACTGGGCCTTGTTCGTGACTATGATAGCCTATGGCATGTATCTATTTTGTATTGCCTATTCATTGCCATGAACACTTGTTTGGTGTATTTCCACATGGATCTGCAATGTAATTCAAATTGGTAGCCATGTGTACAAAGTCATTATGGATTGTAATATTCTCATGAGCAACTAGTTCGTCTAGCTAGGTCTCCATTACTCCACTTCTGGGAATTATAATATATTTCGGCCATCGCAGATACTCATCTGACCTCACACATTAGGGGGCATCTGTTATAGAAAGATTTGCCTCACCCCATGCAACTTTCTCAGAAGGCATTTTCCATTTCCCTATGCAAACTTGAAGTCCCCTTTTGCACTTCCCAGAGCTAAAAAACATATTTTTCCACATATACGTGCCCTATCAACTATACAACATGTGTATACATAGATTGCACCACTACAACCCGCGTACATCGAGTTTGGTGATAAAAAAATTAAAAATTGTGTCGGGTTTCCATGTCATGTCATGAGATCCATGATCCTTAACCTTCCATATACTGAAAATGTTTTGACTCGACCCTTTAGTTCCAATTGAAGGCTATAAATGGGCCATATCCAAACTATGAAAAAAAAAAAAAAAAAATCAACTTTGAGAGAAAAGTTACTCTAGAGAAATTATTCACTTCATATTGAGTCTGCATCCCTTTGTCCTTTTAAGTCTGAACACATTATTCAACCCCCAATCTCTTCCCTCTTTGATGGAGAACCTCATTATCTCTCTTATATGAGCTTGCCTTTGATGGAGGATTGAAGTGGTGGAGGCCCAGATGGAAGGGACTTAGTTTCTTGGTTCTGAGATGTGCTGACACGAAAGTTTGCCATTCATACACTTATGTTGATCATATTTTAATAGAAATATTATTTTCTCGTCCAATTAATGTCTTGAAAATATTTGAATTGTTATTCCATGGGAATATTTGTTATGAATATTGATGGATTATTGTTATTATATGTGCTAACTTTATATATTATCACCATATTCTTGTGTATCTTGGTTGTTGAGGACAAGTTGCAGGTATATAGCTTTGAATCGAGTGCTCAACGATGGTCTTCATCGAACATCCGGACGAGGTAGGCTCTTTATCTTGTCTTGTTAGCATCTTTGTTTATATAACATACTTGATATTAGAGTTGATTTATGCAGTCGTTCCGTCTGTTGTGGTTTACCCCATGCCATAGAGTGATTTTTCTTGTAACAACAATGCATCTACAGTTAGGTGTTGTTGAATGGAATTGTTCATAATACTTTGAATCAAATCATATGATAAATTGTCGATGAATTGATATATAGATATTCTGGTTAAAAGTGGTAAAAAATGCATAATATTGATTCACCCCCCCTCTCAGTATTCCAACAATTGGTATCAGAGCAAGTCCTCCAGAGAATAGTCTAATCACTGGAAGGAAGATCATGGAGTGCACTAAGAATGGAATACCATTGTTTGATTATCAGTGGCAGTGACAAGTTGATTATCAGTAACTATTTTAGTGACAGGTTGAGTCTCCATTTATATTTCAAGGAGGAAGGAAGGGGCAAGGAAAGAGGGTTGGAGCCTCCTTCAAGTTGGTGTTGGAGAATACAGTGACTTGTAACTTCCTTCAGGTTGGAGCTTATAAATAAGGGGGTTGGATCCTCCTTCCAGTTAGAGTTGGAGAATCTATGGAGTTGTAGATTCCTTCAGGTTAGAGCCTGTAAACAAGAGGTTGGAGCCTCGTTCTAGTTAGTGCAAGACAATTTTGGAAGTTGGTGCTTCCTATGAATGTAATCTTCTAAAATATAAAAAAGCATTCCATGTTTTTTTCCCATTTGGGTTTCCACATAAGTTCTTATGTACTGTGCATCTGTGGTTATGTGTTGTTGAATGACATTGTTCATGATATTTTGAATGAAAACACAAATTATAAATTGTTGATGAATTGATGTATACATATTCTAGATAAAAGTGGTAAAAAGTGCATAATATCGATTCACCCCCCCCCCCTCTCAGTATTCCAATATACCTCAGCTGAGACTTTGTCTGCTTGTGGGTGATGCCGAAAGGGACGATATCTTAGGGTTTTCTTGGTGAATTAATGTTGAACCTCATGTATGCTCGTTGCGCGCCAACAAATGGTTTTGTTGACGGGATCGGGACCTGCGACTGAGGGGAATGTGGAGGCCGAATAAGGAAGAGATCAGACAATTTTTAGAGTCAAAAGAGGTCGAGTTTTCCAGAGATCAAAACAAGAAACCGAGGATCAATTCAGAGCAATGGTTGTAGAGTTATGTATTTATAGACTTACATGAGATTTTATTTGTTAATTTCCTGATAGTCTTGGATGAGTGGTTACAGAGATTAGTTTTAAATAACAGAACATTCTGCACTATTGTTCCGAGGAATTGGACCCCTGAGTTGATTCGGAAATTTAATACTATAAGTAATCAGATCTCGCACGTAGTTGAGTTTTGGTTGGATGATGTATTAGGGGGTTATATTACTAAGTTTTTTGTAGATTGCACCCAATCATATAGTGTTGTCGAAAGAGATTCCTTTAAAGGTCCACGCAAAAGATACTTGAAATCACTGTCTACTTGGATCAAGATGTTGTTGTGTGATAAGAGGATTATGAAGATGGAATCTGATTTCCCTAGCAGTTAGGCGCCTTCACGCACATAGGGGGATTGGGGGATGACCAGGGGAGGGTCTGAGTGTATAGAATAGAGTGATGTAGGAAGGAATAAATGAGGAATGGATGGGATGACGATGCCGAGAGAAGAATAATGTGTTATGGAAGAAGAGATTAGAGTATTGCACAGTGGAAAAAGATTTTGGTACAGTAGGAAGAGGAATGTGGCTGATAGAGAAGAGAATCACAATGAGGTTGAGGAAAGAGACACTAGTGTAGTGCTCCAGATCAAAGGAATATCGCAAACATAGGAAAATGGAAAATATCATTATCTCAATTCAGAAGAAGGAGATCCATTACATCCCACTTAGGCTAGACTCAGTGTCAAGCCAACAACCCCATGTGCATCTCCTAGAACTGAGGTAAGATATGAAACTTTGTCACTTGTAGTTAGTGAAGGAAGCAACGATAGCAGTAAAGGTAGTCAGAGTAGTGTAATTAGTAGGACAACACAGCTTCAGGTAGTGTCACCAAGGAAGAATAGTGTGCAGTACACGATGGCGGAAGTAGACCCCACTTTGAGAATGTTTATCTTTCACGGAGTAGGTTCAGAAGATCTAGAACAACATTCATTTTTCTTTGAAGCAATATGGACAATGAAGAATGTCTAGGATAACGATGTGAAAATCCCGCAGTTAGCAATGAAATTCAAAGATCACGCATTACTTTGGTATATGAAGTATCAGTTCATTTCACCTATAGGACAAGTTAGAATGTTGGCATACATCAGGCAAGCTTTGTTAAAAGAGTTCCAAAAACTGAAATCTGAGTCGCAATGTATCGCATAACTAAAAGAGATTAAGCAGTTGCAGAATGAGTCAATATGTGATTTTGATCAGAGATTCAAGATATTGATGGATAGATTAACCTTCCAGATTCCAGATGAGTAGCATAGGGAATGGTTCATTGCAGGATTGTTACCACATATATGATGCCCCTTGATGCAGAAGATTAAGTCACAGTCAAAACCGCTAGGGATCGCCATGAAGTTGGAAGCATCCCTTGTAGGAGAAAATGGCATAGGTATGGATTAGGTTCAGTTGCATTTAGAATCATTGACAATTTAGTTGCTTTCAAAAGGGAAGGAAGAGCGCGAAGAAGTCGGGTGCAATACATGCAGAGCAGAAGGTCATCATAAGAATGAGTGTCCAACTTTTATAGATTATTTGGCTACATGAGCCTCGAATCCCTTTGCACTAGAAGAAGGAATATATTGTGAGATATGCAGAACGATGGGTCATCACCCGGCTGCCTGTCCTTTGATGCAGAAGTATCATACCACTGCTAAGAACTTATTTTGTAATTTTTGTAAGTGAGTAGGACATGACGAAAAGAAATGCCACGCACTTGATCTCATGAGAGAACGCATCGCGGATGCATACAAATTTCAAGGGGAAGAAGAACTGGAAGGAGGGGTACCACAATATAATACTCCAAGAGGCAAAAATCAAGGAGGAAGAGGAGGATTCTAAGGTCGGGGAAGAGGAGGATTTGACAGAGGAAGAGGATCGATTATTTGTTATAATTGTAACCATCCTAGGAATTTGGCACGAGATTATCAGAATCCTTATACAATGTGCATATATTATAGACTGTTGGATCATGTGATGAAAGATTATGCGCAACTGATCGTGAAGTGGAAGGAAAAGAGGAACTAAAATGTGCAGATGATATTAGCAGAAGAGCGCAATGGTCGATTAAGAATAGCAGCAGTTATGCGCAGAGGAGCAAGAACGGAAGTTGATGAGACGAAACAAGGAATTCAAACTGACCAGTGGGTCAAGAAAATAGCAAAACCTCCTCTGACATTTGACCCATGAAGAGAGAGAGAGAGAGAGAGAGAGAGAGATAATCAAGAAAGGAAGGAGTTTAAGCATAGAGGGGCTTCCGCAGTGCAACATATTAGATATCATTTTTTAGGATTAACTGTGTAGAGTAAGTCATTAATCTATGACCCATATCCATGAGTATTAGTCGCAACGGACCAATAATTATCATGATTTGAACAGTCCACTTAACAGTTATTACATCGGGTGATGCTCACAAGGGTGAAGAAGTAGGATTGAAACCAAGGAAATGAATCACATAGCATCAATCATCACTTTTGGGGCTTGCACCCGGCATCCAGGACTTCTCAGGGGGTCACCCATCCCAAGACGCCTATGTCTCAAGCGCACTTAGATGTGGAGTTTTTCCCCACAATCAAGCCCACTTAGCTTGCTACCCCATTTGCAAAACCTTAGCAAGTATTGTGCCTTATGAACTATCTAGTTAGAGCTCTCATCACTCTTATTATTTAATCATAAAGGGGCTTCTGCAGTGCAACATATTAGATATCATTTTTTGGGATTAACTGGGTAGAGTAAGTCATTAATATATGACCCATATCCATGAGTATTAGTCACAACTGACCAATAATTCTCATGATTTCAATAGTCCACTTAGCACTCATTGCATTGGGTGATGCTCACACTGGTGAAGAAGTGGGATTGAAACCAGTAAAATGAATCACATAGCATCAATCATCACTTACAGGGCTTGCACCCTCCCAGGTGGTCACCCATCCCAACACGCCTCTGGCTCAAGCACGCTTAACCGTGGATTTTTTCCCCACAATCAAGCCCACTTAGCTTGCTACCCCATTTGCAAAACCTTAGCAAGTATTGTGCCTTCTGAACTATCCAATTGGAGCTCCCTTCACTCTTATTATTTAAGCATAGAGGGGCTTCTGCATTGCAACATATTAGATATCACCACCTGGGAAGTCTTGGTTACCGGGTGCAAGCCCCGGAAGTGATGATTGATGTTATGCGATTCATTTCATTGGTTTCAATCCCACTTCTTCACCCCTGTGAGCATCACCCAATGCAAAGAGTGTTGAGTGGACTATTGAAATCATGAGAATTATTGGTCAGCTGAGACTAATACTCATGGATATGGGTCATATATTAATGACTTACTCTACGTAGTTAATCCCCCCAAAAATGATATCTAATATGTTGCGCTGTGGAATCCCCTCTATGCTTAAATAATTAGAGTGAAGGGAGATCTAACTGGATAGTTCATAAGGCATAATACTTGTTAAGGTTTTGAAAATGGGGTAGCAAGCTAAGTGGGCTTGATTATGCGAAAAAACTCCACAGTTAAGCATGCTTGAGCCAAATGCGTCTTGGGATGGGTGACCACCTGGGAAGTCCCAGTTACTAGGTGCAAGCCCTGGAAGTGATGATCGATGCTATGCGATTCATTTCAATGGTTTCAATCCCACTTCTTCACCCCTATGAGAATCACCCGATGCAGTGAGTGCTAAGTGGACTATTGGAATCATGAGAATTATTGGTTAGTTGCAACTAATACTCATGGATATGGGTCATAGATTAATGACTTACTCTACACAGTTAATCCCAAAAAATGATATATAATATGTTGCACTGTAGAAGACCCTATATGCTTAAACAATAAGAGTGAAGGGAGCTCTAACTGGATAGTTCAAAGGCACAATACTTGCTAAGGTTTTGCAAATGGGGTAGCAAGCTAAGTGGGCTTGATTGGGGAAAAACTCCACAGTTAAGAATGCTTGAGCCAGAGGCGTGTTGGGATGGGTGACCACCTGGGAAGCCCTGGTTACTAGGCGCAATCCCCGAAAGTGATGATTGATGCTTTTTGATTCATTTCATTGGTTTCAATCCCACTTCTTCACCCCTGTGAGCATCACCCGATGCAAAGAGTGCTAAGTGGACTATTGAAATCATAAGAATTGTTGGTCAGTTGTGACTAATACTCATGGGTATGGGTCATATATTAATGACTTACTCTATGCAATTAATCCCAAAAAATGACATCTAAGGAAGGAGTTGCTAGAAACATAATGGGTAGCATCGACTTCACAACCTGTGTATGACATGCCTCCAGCCTATGACCACTCGATGATAGAAAGGACGGCTGAGAAGGTAAGCACTCTCAAAAGTTTCGTAAAGAGTTGTTTAGAATTAATGAAGGATGAAACTACACTGAACGCACTGTGCAGGATGATCGACCAATGCGTGCAAGACAAAGAAGCACCTACTACACAACGACCAGTTAACTAGGTACAATGCAAGAAAAGGACGAATAGGGAATTTCAACTTAATGCACATATAGGAGATTATGATATGGATAATATCATCTTGGATCTGGGATCTAATTTGAAAGTCATTTCGAAGTAGACATGGAAAATGATGGGAAAACCAAAGTTTATATGGTCACCAATTCAGTTGAGGCTAGCAAATCAACACAAGATTGTTTCAGTTGGAAGACTGACATGGGTGAATTTTAACCTTGATGGAGTGCGCAACACAACAGATTTTAAAGTAATCAAGATAGTGGATGGTAGCAAACCTTATCTAGACTTTCTTGGACTCGATTGGACTTTTGATAACCAGACTATTATTGATCTGAAAAAGAGACAAATGATCTTCGAAGTAGCAGACCTGAGAGTTACTACACCATTGGATCCCATAGAAGGAAGGTGATATGTGGAACCAGCAAGGGGAAAAGAACTCAATAACCTTTACAGTATGACTATGTGGATGGATGACTATATTAATCATACTGTTGAAGGTGTACTTAGTTAAAGAAGTACCAGTTATTGCTCATCAAATTCAAAAGAAGCCCTTAAACATTGGAAACAAAGGTTGAATGAAGTATCCACAAGGAGATGTGCTTGTATTACCTAAACATTGCACTGGATTGGAGCTAAGGTATGTGATCCTCAGAAGTATGATGGACTAGCAGATGTAGATCTCATTGTAAGAGAATTTGAATTGCGGATACTAGATCAACAAAGATTGATAGCTTTAGATATTGTGTTGAAAGTGACTCCTGGAAGATGGTGGGTTGTGCATAAGGATAGAATAGATAATTGGCAACAATGTAGAAGGTTGTTACAGATCAGGTTCAGAACATAAACTAAATATTCCTCGTAGAAGTATACCGGGTTGAGTTGTCTTATAGATCATCTTACACAATGCATTGCGACATGGAGCTCAGTACCTAAGCATGAATGGACACACTTCTTTGTATACACTCTAGATGTAATCTTGAAGAACTGGAACTCAGAACTAGAATTACGCAGAGGAACATCATATTGGGAAGACTTCACTCACAACTTTAAGGTAACTTTTGATGGAATATTGAGAGGGGGGGTGAATCAGTATGAGCACTTTATTATCACTTTTAACCACAATATGTAATCATTAATTTCATCCATAGTATATCTTCAATATATCATGAGAAATATAAATCAACAGAGCATAATAGACATCCACATAAACATAGTACACCAGAATTTACATGGAAACCCAAATGGGAGAAAATGACATAATGTTTTCCTTATATATCAAAAGAATAGATTCATTGGAAGAAGGAGGCTACAACCCCCTATTTATAGGCTCCAACCTGAAGTAAGCCATGACTCTTTGAATTCTTTGGCTCCAACTAGAAGGAGGCTACAACCCCCACATTCTCAGTCTCCAACCTAAAGGAAGATCCAACTCCTTGTGTTCTCTGACACCAACCGGAAGGAATCTACGACCCCCTTTCCTTGCCCCGTCCTGCTGGCCTGAAATATTAATATAGGCCAAACTGTCACTATCCTTGATATTGTCACTGCCTATGATAATCAACCTATAATCAACCTATCACTATCACATCAACCTGTAACTAATCATCAACTTGTAACCTCTCACTGTTATATCAACCGGATATGCTCATATAGACCATATCAACATCAAGTATCCAAACCATGTACAACAATGTACCTCGAGCATGCATCATATGATATACCATAAGATATACCTCAAATATATGATAATATCATAAAGATGTGCATCTAACAATTAACCATAATAACCATATACATTGTACGAAGAATATGTCTCAAGCGTGTATCAATGATACCAAAACATGGACCTCAACCATATGCAACCATAAACCAAAAGGGCCTCCAAGACATGTCTCAAGCATGTGCCATATCATCCATGATAAACATGCATAAAAACATATATCTGATCCTATAGATACTCTCTTGTATGAGATGACAGTTGAGTAAACCAACCTAGGCATTAACAATCTGGTACAAGGATCACTTCACACCCTTTCACAAGCTTTTCACAGATCTGTGACTTCCTCCACTACTACTCGTGGATATCCACGCTTTTCTCCATTACAACCCACGTACATTCGCACCCTTCTGACCTGCAACCCGTGGATACCTCAGAAACTAGGGTTACTCACATTTTCTACAACTCTGAGACTTTCACCTTCGACCCTCCTTTGCACCCTTAGACTTGCTACCTCAGACTCAACCTCGAATTGGCCAATAGACCAAATGTTCTTCACAAGATAAATAATCAATAGAGATGTGTGTGAATTTCCTTATGAGAGACTCCTTGACGGGTATTTATATGTTTGCTAAGTAATGTATTTCCTTACTTTAGGGTCTGTTATTACAACCACTTAACTCTTTCATTAATTGTCTTGTAACCAACTAGAGGCTTTGTGCCCCATTTTTTGGGCTTCCAACTTCATGACCTCGTAACTCCTCAATCATGAAGAACCATGTGGTGTACCACCTATAACCGAAAATGGAACGACAAGGACTATCCATCTATAAGTGTGTTACATTCATTTACATTGTCCTTCATGTCCTTATTCCTTGAACAACTTCGGGCTTCTTGTAGACTTCTTCAAAGAGTCTTCCCATGAGGGCCATGCTTAGAGCTACGCCATAAGGGGACCACTTTGAAGACTTCTCCAAATACACTCATCACATCTATTGATATCAATGACAACCATTGCTTGTTTACATCAATTACAACCAATTGTCCAACAATCTCCCCCTTTCACATTGATGGCAACATTGATCTCATGGGAACACTCATGCTCCTACTCATGCTCCCCCTGTGACCATCGCTCCCCCTATATCCATGCATATGTTTTTTATTCCCCCCTTTGACATCAATAGAAAAGGGTAATTTCCCTTGGGGTTGCTCCCTATCCACAAGCCTCTCCTTTCTCTTCATGGTGCTTCTTCATGTAAATCTCTAATGTATATGAAAAGCATTCAAAATATTATTTACTTGGATTCTTCATGTATTTGGCTTCTCTCCCCCTGTCTTATTGTACCTGATGTCATGTGGATCTCTGTGGGGTAGAAACTACTCCAAGTTTATGTCAGATATACTCAAATCTCTCCCTCAGAATAGGTTTATTGAAGATATTTGTAATCTAGTCTTTTGTCCCAATGTACTCTAGCTTGATGTTCTTCTATATAACATGTTCTCGTAGAAAGTGAAACTTGATCAGAATGTGCTTAGTCTTATAATGCATTACTAGATTCTTCAATATACTGATAGAACTGGTGTTATCACAAAGTATCATAATAGGCTCGTCTTATTCCACCTGTATATTCTGCAAGGTCAACTTCATCCAGAGAACTTCAGTGCAACATGTTGTTGTTGCAATATATTTTTCTTCTACTATGGACAAAGATATTGATGATTGTTTCTTTCTCATCCATGATACCAGACACTCACTGAAGTAGAAATTTGTTCCACTTGTACTTCTTCTATCGTCAATGCTACATGCCCAATCTGCATCTGTGTAAGCGACCAAAGATAGTTCATTCCCTTTTGGATATTGTTATCACTTTGTAATTTGCCCAAGGATGTGAAGGCAGTCACAGAGGCAACATCAAAACCACTTCGAGTCTTGGATCTAGCCCTCCAAGACTCAGAGAGGGATCTCTCTGTCTAATATAACTTTGTTGGAAAGAAGATATTAGGCTAGTTATGCAGAATATGGTTTTGTTTATGGATTTGGTATGTTTGGGAGATCGAAAACTCAAATTTTCATTGGGCCATGGGGTCTACCTTTCTGAAAATGGATCTATCTCGGATGTAAAATATTATCTCCACGGGGCAGGATAGCAAGACTGCTGGATCAAATTGAATTAAATGAAAGTGGAGGAGAGGAAAAGAAGGGAAAATCCATCAAGTAGAGGAGCAGCTAAGAATTCCTACTCTCAACTTCAGACTAAAACATGCAGATCATTAAAAGACCAGAAACAGAGTGCAAAAAACAAGTTTTGTTCTTAATATTTCTTTCAATGATTGGATCAGGAAAACATCAAATGGATTTACACAGTAAGAATACAGTTACTCATAGAAAAACATCACCAGGGAGTCTAACACAAGAATCTTGCAGATACAATTTTTATTTCTAGAAAGTCATCTAGAAAATTACAATGTATCTTTTATGGAGCATGAATCCAGAGCTCAATCATCAACCCTTTTACATTAAACTCGCATCAATAAATAGGAGAGATCCCCCAACAAGTTTTGGAATTCGGATTCAACCGCCTCAGCCAAAAATAGCAACAAATCCCCAAAAATCATGAATTGTCCGCCATGAAAGACAGACCGAATTTCTGCAAAAAAGGGGTCCACAAAAACATTTGTTTCTCTTCAATTCTGAAACTTGGGTAAAAGCTGAAGGAGGTTATTGTATATGAGTATGTTGCAAACAAAAACCTCTTTTGGTTTCTCCAAATTCGCCTCCATCTCGCCAAAACAACTCCAGCAAAATCAGGGTTGAAACAGAAAGAACCAGAAATCCAAAAAATGAGGCTAAAAGATAGCTTCGATTCTCCCAGATGGTGGCACTTGTGAAAAAACTGAGAGAGGTTTTTGTTCTTCATCCTGTTACGGAGAAAAAACTCTCTTGTTTTTTCAAAAGTCGCCTTAGTTTACCTGAAATCATCTTCGGAAAATGATTGGTTGAAAATGATGCGAAAGCGGTTTCATTGGGGATAAGTGGTATTTCGGACCCCCCTGAGGTGGTAAGTGGTTTTAGGGGGGAAGTCCGCTGGCATGTGGAGGCGACACATGCCCAGGAGTGGTTTTTAATAAACAGCTTTTCGGACCCCCTTGATGTGATGGGACGTGAGGGGGGGGGTCCAAAATGCATGGGAGAGTGGGTGGGGAACTTAGGATTATATTTATTTTTTATTTTTTATTTTTGTTTATTATATGTTTATGTTTTTTATGTTTTATTATATTTTGTTTTAATATTTTGTTTTGTTTTATTTTAATATATGTATTACGTTTCTTTTTAATACATGTTTATATTATTGTTTTATTTTAATATATATTTTTTGTTTAATTAAACTTTTTTAATTTGTTTTTTAATTAATTTAAATCAATGGAACACTAATCTAATTACTAACTTAATTATTTATTAATTAATTAATTAATAATTAACTAATTAATTAGTTATTAGCTAGTTTAATCTATTCTAACTATACTAAAATTATTAATTAATCTAATTAACTTATTTTATTGCTAACATTATTAACTTATTGTTCTTTTTAGCCTAAGTTTTGTTTATTCATGGGTGGGTGGCGGGATAATGGAGGATGATGTCATGAGGCAGGGGCAGTATGGTATTGTCAGTATGGTGGTAAGTTGGAACGATGGTAAGCAGTAAGTGGTCTAGAGTGGAGGAGGTCTGATGCAATGGATTGATGACACGTTGGGACAGGGCCCGCCGAGAAAATTGCCTCATTCCGGACCCCCCCACCCCCCCCCACCCCACTTCTAAAGGCAGGACGGTCGAGGGGGTCTGGAATTGCTTATA
>ML815066.1:31195-42509 GCA_009831015.1 Picea engelmannii
ATTCACCCCCCCTCTTAGTAATCCAACAATTGGTATCAGAGCCAGGTTCCTTTAGGAAATAGTTTAACCACTGGAAAGAGATCATGGATTATTCTAAGAATGGAGTACCAATGTTTAATGGTCATAATTGTTTTAAGTATGAGATGTGGAGCATAAGGCCGAAAGTATTTTTACAGACACAGGGACATTATATTTGGCTATCAGTTGTTATAGGATATGATAGTTCAAAAAGGGAAAAGACTGCAGCCAAGAAGGAATTGAAGAAGAATAAAAAAATAACAATGGATTTCATCTGCGAAGGATTACCTAATACGGTAAGAGAAAAGGTTGGTAAATGTTCATCAGCAAAAGAACTTTGGGATAAGTTACATGACATATATTATTCACCCATCGCAGATTCAGAAAATGTCAAAGAAGATGCAGATACAAATCAAGAAGAATTATGTTCACCATGTCAAACATATTCAGAAGATGAAGAGTACATAATCACCAGAGGTATGTTGTTTTAATTTAATTGTGAAAAACGTGGACATATTGAAATAGAATGCCATGAAGAAAATGAGACAAAATAAACAAATTGAAAAAGAAGACAATTATGAGACATAATTGATTAGTGATTTAGATGAACTAAGAGAAGAAAACAAGTCACTCAAGAAAGAATTGATGAAACAAAAGGAAAGTGTTCACATTTTTTAAGAAGCCCAACATGTCATAGAGAACTTAAGAACTCAGCTAGAAGAAGCCAGAAAGATTAAAGAAAATCTTGAATATCAAAAGAAGTGTTTGGAAGCCAACATAATAGCACAGAAGGAAGAAGCAGAAATGAGAGAGAATATATTTACAGATCATCTGAAGGAAACAAATAACGATCTAAACCAGCTTGAGTCGGATTTTGGTCAAGAAGAGAAAGTCCTTGAAGAATAAATAATCACAATAAAAATTTAACTTGAAGAAGCGAAGAGAACATAAGAAGTCATGAAGTCTCAGATATTAAAGAAAGAAGAAGAGGTTGAGAAACTTGAAGAAGAAGTTGTCACATTAAGAAGTAAAATTTTCAATCTGAAAAAGAACATTGAAGAGACAGAAACATCCACATCAGTTACAGAGAATGAACAGAAACACTCTAGGTTGATAGAAAAGAAGAATGAAGAAAATAGAAAGAGTTATGCATAAGTACTCAAAGGAAGAAATCATGGTCAACCAAAATCTAAGAAAACTATTGAAGATACATCTTCAAGAAGACCATATGTGTTCAAGCCACAAAGAAGCTTCAATCGTGATCATGATCAGTCAAGGCAAAAATTTAGAAGGACTACACCATAAAGAAGATCATTAGCTCCCAGTTATGCAAATTTATTTTATGGTCATTGTTTTTATTGTACTAATTTTGGACATGAGGTTGCAGATTGCAGGGATTATAAGAGAAATATTCAAGTAAGAAGTGCTTATGTGGTTGCACATAACATTGAGTGTTACAAATGTCATAACTATGGACACATAGCCAGTGATTGTAGAAGCATGATCAATACTTCCATGAAAGAGAACATCGCTATCAGATAGAAGAAAGTATGGATAAGAAAACAAGAAGAACATGTGAACAAAGACCAGGTACCAGAGATCGCAAGATTGGCAATAAAACGAGATGAAGAAAATTCTACAGAGAAAAAGAAAGATGTCAGATATAGAAAGGTTTGGAAAATAACTGAAAGAAAGGAAGGACAAGTAAATAAGGAACAGGTTCAAGAGATTGTACTTTCAGGAATTGTAGTGAAATATGTATCCACGGACAGAAAGAAAGAAGTCAAAGATTAGATAGGTAATGAATCTATCAATGAAGATGATAATGAATCTACCAATGAAGATGATGATCAATACACTTCAAAGCAGGAATTGTTCTGAGACATCCAGCCTAGAGACTCCCAAGCAATATGAATATTAGACAGGGGGAGTCTATGCGATAGCTGTGACAGACCAAAGAACCGTCCTTCGAGCAGCTTGCAGAGTTTGAGAAGACAGATTCAGAGCAATCAGTTAGCAGAAGTACAGCTTGATAGATTAATCAAGACTTCATGATAGTATAGTGATAAATGGGTCAACATTGTGGACAGTTGCGTAAGTAGAGTCTTGGACAATATGGACAGAGATGGATTCATAAGAACACTTCGTAGGTTTGGACAGATATATGACAATGGACGAGAGAATGGATTCATATATTGGTTCAGAGAGTGGTTCAGAGACAAAGGAACATTATCGTAATGGATGATAATTACATAAGAAATGGATTGAACAATGCTAATGGATTCCAAATTGACAGATATTTTTTGGACACATGTAGTGCATACATCAGTTCACATTCAAAACAGAGTAATGCTCAGAAACAACAATGATAAAACTCCCTATGAACTATGGAAAGGAAGCGTAGACAACAACCTCTACATAGGGGTAACTCAAGATATGTCAAAGAAACCAAGGAATTTTTATTTCTCAAACTAAGTATATCAGAGAAATGTTAAAGAGGTTCGGAATGGAATATTGCAAACCAGTTACCACTCCTATGCAAACCAGTTGCAAGTTGAGAAAAGATGATGATTCAAAGTCTACATACCAGAGGTAATACAGGTCAATGATTGGTATATTATTATATGTGACAACATCCAGACCAAATGTAATGCAGGAAGTTGGACACGATTTCAAGCAGCACCAAAGGAATCCCATGTATTAGCAGTGAAGAGGATTTTCAGATATCTCAAAGGAACATAAGAGTTTTGATTATGGTATCCAAATGGAAATGATCTATCACTTATTGCCTACACAGATGTAGATTGGGAAGGTTGCATTGATGACCAACGAATCACCAGTGGAGTAGTGTTCTACTTGGGTGAGTATTTAGTATCTTGGCTAAGAAAGAAACAACCATCAATATCCTTATCTACAGCCGAGGTACAGTAGATTGCAGCAACAACATGTTGTACATAGGTTCTCTGGATGAAACAAACTTTGACATATATACAGGTTGAGTATGATGAGCCCATTCCAATCTATTGTGATAATACAAGTGCCATCAGTATCTCAAAGAACCCGGTGATGCACTCCAGGAAGAAGCACATTCCAATCAAGTATCACTTTCTACGGGAACAGGTTGCAGAGAAGAACATCATAGTTGAATATGTAGGAAGAAAAGAACAAGTGGCATACATCTTTACAAAACCGCTTCCACGGGAAGCCCTTGAGTATGTTCGCCAGAGACTAGGAGTAATTTATACTCCAAAATGAATGCTTTTGAATGATTATCTTATATGTCTTAGATGTACACAAGGAAGCACCATAAATAGGACAAAGGGGGAGAGATTTATCAGATGCAAAGGTAAATGCTTGGAGAGAGAGCATAGAGGCATGTTTCCAAGGGGAGAGATTGTCACAAGGGAAGAATAAGTGATATGACTTCAGAGTGATACCCTTTGTCAAGGGGGAGATATTATTCATATGAAGGTAGAGAGAGTAATTAAAGGCTTATAAACACAAAGAAAAATCAAAGGCATGTAGACAGGGGGAGCAACCCCAAGGAGAATTCAGTCAGGGGGAGAAGCCCCCAAGGGAGATACCCTTTTCCATTGATGTCAAAGGGAGAGAGATAGAAACATTGATGAGGAGTATAAGCATGAATGTTATCATGGCTAAGTGTTGCCATCAATGTTGGTGTTGTCATCAATGCCAAAGGGGGAGATTGTCAAATAATTGGCTTAGGTTGACAGATAGTTGGTATGGATTGTTGTTTGACATTGATTTCAACCATTGGAGAGTGATATTGTATATTGATGTCAACCCTTAGTGATCGATGTCAACCCTTGGAGAAAGTCTGGTAGTGAATTCTGGTAGCACAAAGGTTTGGGTAATGGACCCAAGGTTGTTTCATGTATAATGGTACAAGTTTTAATTTATTTTAAGGTAAGACTATTCTATATGGATAGTACATGTCATTCCATTTCCAGTGTTATGTGGAACGTCACATAACTCCTCACGGTTAGAGAGTTATGGCCATGTGAAGTTCGAGAACCCAGGTTTGGGTAATGGACCCAAGTTTGTTTGATGGATAACGATGTGAGTTTTGATATATTTGCAAGTAGTACTATTCTATATGGATAACACATGTCATTCTATTTTCAGTGGTATGTGGAACGTCACATAACTCCTCATGGTTAGAAAGTTATGGCCATGTGAAGTTGGAGAACCCTCATGACTAATCTAGAAGCCCCAAAAGGTCAAAGTGGTTTAAGAGATTTTTAGAAGGTAAATAATAAAGTGAAGTGATGAGTGTACTATAATTCAAAGTGGATTCAAAATAAATTATTTAAATAATAAAGTTAATGGAGAAATTACTAAGTTGATAAGTGGTTAGAAGTGGGTTAGCCCTAAAACAAGGAAAGTGGTTTAAGATGGTTAGAAGGTAACCCCTTGAGGTAAAATGAAGTGATGAGTGTACTATAAGTCAAAGTGGATACAAAATAAATTATTTAAATAATAAAGTTAATGGATGAATTACTAATTGGACAAGTGGTTTGAAGTTGGTTAACTTTAAAATAAGGAAAGTGGGTTAAGATGGTTAAAAGGTAACCCCTTGAGGAAGCTACATGAAAGTATAAATAAGAGGCAAGGCTCTCTCATTTCATATCACACTTGAGCATATTGAATATCTACAGGTGACTGAGGTAACCAAAGGATATCTAAGTCGAATTTCAGAGAGAAGGTGAAGTAAAGAAGGCCGAAATTCAAGGGAGGATAAATTCTTTTGATGATGCTTTCTAAGGTATGTTATTTACAGGCCATCTCACCATTTTCGCAATAAATTTTTTTCTAGAATGATTCAAACCGTGAAATTGATAGGCCATTGAGAAAACATATCCAAGTAGTTGTGGTACAAATTTCAGCTTGTGGGTCGTTGATGAGTTAACACATACATGAGGTGTATAGTTGATAATGTTGGTACATATTGATGAGTCATAGTTGATGAGTAGTTGATGTATGATTGGTACATACTTGGTACATGGTTGAAGGAACTTGTTAGTAGTATTGTTGACACATGGTTTATGGATGGTGTAGCATATTTGTCTTGGTATATTATTAGAAGCACATATTGATCTTGGTGATGATTATGAGTTGTTGTGTTATGCTTGGTTGATGCACATATTTGAGAGTTGTCTTGGTGATTGATCTTGGTGAGTAGATCTGATTTGGTTGATAAGATTAATGAGATAGGTTGTTTGGACAGATTGTTGTGACATGTTATTTGTACAGGTTTGGTGCATGGTTGATGCAATTTTTCATGGTACAGGTTGAGGTACAGGTTGGTGAATGGTTGATGCACTTGTTTATGGTACATGTTGATTACAGGTTGTTTGTTACAAGTTGGTGCATGGTTGATGCATTTGTTTATGTTACAGGTTTACAGTGGTATATCTCACAATGATAGTGTGACAGTGGTTCCATCATTCTACTTCTACGTCAGGGCGGTTGGACAGGGAAAGGACAGGTGGTTGTAGACACCTTCCGATTGTAGCCAAAGATCATAGGGGGTTATAGCCTCCTTCTGATTGTAGCCAGAGAATTGGGGAGTTGGAGCTTCCCTTAGGTTGTAGCCTGAGAAACTAGGGGGTTGGAGCCTCCTTCCAGTTGCAGCTGGAAAACAAAGGAATTTGGTGCTTCCAATGNGGGAGTTGGAGCTTCCCTTAGGTTGTAGCCTGAGAAACTAGGGGGTTGGAGCCTCCTTCCAGTTGCAGCTGGAAAAAAAAGGAAGTTGGTGCTTCCAATGAATGTAATTCTTAAAGAGATATAAGAAAAAACATTATGTGGTTTTCTCTTGCTTTGGGTTTCCACGTAAAAACACTAGTGTAATGTGTATGTGTATGATTTTTCATTTGCTCAAAGTTTATTTACTCTGCAAATATTGGATGATAATTCTACATTGATATAACACTTGCATTATATGGTTAAAAGGATTATATTTCTCTATTACTGATTCACCCCCCCCCCCCCTTCTCAGTAATCCAACAATTTGATCCAATTCTTCATCCATAGCCTTGACCCAGTGTTCATCATTGTTGGCTTCTTCAAAACTGCTTGGTTCAACTGTGGATAACAGTGTTAGATTCCTTTATTCCGGTGAAAGTATTTTTCTTCGGGTTTAAACTCATGTATCTTTATTCCCAATGACCTCTTTTGGTGGATGATTTTTCTGCACTCATCGGCTAGGTGTCTTAGGAGGTATCTACTACTCATATTCATCTTTCTCTGCTTCTGGTTTCTCTTCTTCTTCTTCAATCTCTTCTTATTTTAGATGTTCTTCATCATCCTACTCTTTTTAATATTTGCTTCTTTCTTTGGTCTTTCGTTCATTTGTTTCGTCAATTGTTACATTGATGGTTTCCACTATTCTGTTGAGTCTTAGAATAAAGCATTTGTATGTTTGGTTTTTGCTTGAATACCCAACTAGTATTCCCTTATCAACTCAGGAGTCAAATTTTCCAAGCCTTCCATCTTCTCTTTTGATATAACATTTTCTTCTAAATACTCTAAAATGCTTCACATTTGTCAGTCTTCCTTTCCATAACTTGTAGGGAGTCTTATCATTGTTACTTCTGAGCATTACTATGTTCAGGATATGAATTGTTGTATGTATTTCTTGTGCCAAAAAGATGTCACTCAACTTGGAATCTTTCAACATGGTTCTGTCCATTTTATGTATTGTTTTGTTCTTCCTTTCGACAACTCTATTTTGCTGAGGTGTCCTGGCTGCTGAGAATTGTCTTTTTATTCCATGGTTGCCACAAAAATCCATGAATTCTTTTCATGTAAACTCTCCTCCATTGTCTGATCTCAAACACTTGAGTTTTAAATCCATCTCGGTCTCAACCATCTCTTTGTATATCTTGAAGTGTTTGAATGCCTCTGACTTCTTCCTGAGAAAGAAAATTGCAGTCATTCTTGTGTAGCCATCAACCAATAACATAAAATATTATTTTCCATTTAATCCCTTCATTCTTGTAGGTCCACATAGGTTAGTGTGTACAATATCTGATGGTTTTGTCATGGAATACTCTTTTGATTTGAACTTAGTCATGGTTTGTTTTCCTTGTAGACAATACTCACATAGAGTATTTGTTGGCTTTGAGATCTTAGGCATTTCTTTCACTGCTTCCTTTCTATTGATTTTGACAAGGTTGTCGAAGTTCATTTGACCCATTCTTTTATGTGAGAGCCAACTTTTATTTTATTTTCCTAAGCGATATATTTCCCTTCCAATTTCATTCAGGATATATATGTTGTTTGGGGTTCTTCTAGCTGTAGCCACCAATTTGCATGATCCTTCTTTCCTTATCTCACATTTTTCTGAGTCAAACAAAAGTTTGTGTCGTTGATCACACATTTGACTTACACTTAGAAGATTGTGCTTCATATCTTCGACCAATAGAACATTTTTTGCCTTGGCATCTTTTCTTCCAATCTTGATTGTGCCTCTACCTAAAATTTTGGTTGAGTTATCATTTCCAAACGAAACTGATCCATCTTGTTCCTTCTTCAGGGTCAGAAACATGTTCTTGTCACCTGTCATATGTTTTGAACATCCGTTGTCAACATACCACCCACTTTTTTTGTGTTGTGCCTGTAAAGTAAGTGAGCATTCTTCACTATTGAATTGACCATTCTTCCTTCTCCATATCATTTGTGGTTCCTGTTTGATATTCTGCTTTGATTCCCTTGGAGGAACAATCAGTCTACAATCTTTGGCCATGTGTCCAAAATTTTTGCACTTGTAGCACTCTACTTCATTACTTAGTGAACCAAAACTGTCGTAATTTTTTTTATGTGCTTCATGTGAATTTCTAGGATAAATGTTGTTTGAATAGTATTCATAATTGTTTCTGTTCTTGGCATAGGCTCTACAGTTTGCAACTTTGTGTCCAAAATTGTTACAAAAATAACATAAACCAAGAAAAATAGTTTGATATTTGGATGTAGGGGATCTTCTTAATGGTGTTTCTCTTATGAAGCCTTCTTCTTCTTGAGATGTTGTTGATTGTTGATTCTATGTTCTGAATCTTCTAGGTGGACTGGTTGCTCTGTGATTTTCTTCTTGAGTCTTCCTGTATTCCTCTTTCTTGATAGTTCCTCTGACGATTTATGTGTAGCTGCTTTGTTTTGCTTCATGTTTTGACGTCTTGGAGCTCAAACCTTTCTCAATCTGCATCTAGTTGTATCCTAGCCCAGACCTATCATAGTATGGCCTTTGAATGTTGATGATCTCATCCAATATCTTGGTGCTATTCCGCTGCATATCTTTCTTCCGAAGATCTTTTATTAAGGTGATTATTTCTTCTTCCAAGCTTTCAATCATCTTATCCTTATCTTCTAACTGATTTATGAGTGTTTATTTAATGTTTCTTTCTTCTTCTACCTGGATTTTTAACTTCGTGATTATCTGCTCGATTTCTTATGATTTGGAATTTTCATATTCTTCTTTCTTATTTAATTATGCATTGAGTGACTTGTTTTTCTTTCTTTCTTTCCCTAGTTCTTCTAAGGCACTAATCAATTTTGATATGAGATCGACTTTGCCTTCTTCTTCATAATCCTCTTCATCATCATCTACTACCATGAAGAGTACTCTTTCTAAATCACTATCACTATCATCGTCCTCGTTTGATGAGGAGATGTCTTCCTTTGAGTAGAATCTTTTATTGAGGAATTTATTTGTGTTCCTTCTCTCGTCTCCTTTTTTTATTTTTATTTTTCTTCTTAGGATCTTCTTCTTCATCGCTAACTTTTTTCTTAGCATAAGGACATTTAGAATCAAAATGACCAATACCATCACAATTAAAACATTTCAATGGAAGCATACCTTTGTACTCGTCAATTCCTCTTTTTAACTTCCTCATGAAGTTTTCCACTTCTTCATCTTCCTCTTAATCATCACTACAACTACAATCTGGTTTTGAATTTTGCTTGTTTTGATTCTTTGTCTTCTTGCATGCCTTGAACATTGCTTCCTCCATGATTCAGTTATGTTGTTCTATCCTCATTTCATAAGCTATGAATATTCCAGGTAGCTCGTCCATGCTCAAACTATCAAGATTTGTTCTTTCTTCTAGTGTTGATATCTTAGGATCAAATCGTATAGGTAGAGATCTTGGAACCTTTTGAACGACCATTGACTCATCAACTTCTTCTCTCGGTCCTCTAATAGTGTTCAATGTTTCGTCAACTCATAGAAAGTAGGTTTCAATGTCTTCATCTTCCTTCATCTTCAATTGCTCAAACTTAGCTCTAAGGGTTTGAAGCTTAGCTCCCTTGACTTTGGTATCTCCTTCGTAAATCTTTTGAAGTTTATCCCAAAAATCCTTTGTGGTCTTGCAATGCATAACTTTGACAAATACTAAATCATCCATACTACTCAGAATGGTGCCTTTAGCCTTTGAGTTTTTTTTGCTGAGTTTCTTTACATCTTTGTCAATTTGGGGAGTGGTTGGTGCTACATATTCGTCTACTACTGACTGCCAAACATCAAATCCATGTGCATGTAAAAAGGTTTGCATCCTTTTATTCCAAAAGGCATAGTTTCGACCATCAAACCTTGGTGCTCCAATCTTAGTGTATTCCATGATCTCCTTTGTTAGGATCCAATCCTAACCCCTCTTCATGGGTCATTAGTTAGCAGGATATGTTTTCTATGTAATAAAGGCCGACATTAGTTAACAAGTCCAAATAAATAAATGAGAATAAGTCAATGTAAGAAGACCTAATAGAAGCTTTTGTTTCTAGAAAGATATTCCTCTGGAAGTTTCCTTAGAAGGTAGAATTAGTATAAATAAGTGTAGGAGGAATGGGCGAAGTTTGTCTTGGATATTGTTGTAATAGAGCTCTGCTCTGCTAGAGGTTTCCCCCTCGAAGAGGCAAGTGAACATTGCTATCATTAATAAAGGTTCTCTTTCTGGTGTTATTATGTTATTATTTTGATATTGATCTAGATATATCATTATTTTTCCACTATTGCTTGCTCAATATTTCTATTCTACATATTATATTATATCTGGAATATTGCAAGTGGTATCAAAGCTCTTTCCAGGGCACGACTTGTGGGGTAATTTTTTTTTCAGGTTAGAGATGTATTATGGCGTCTTTAAGCTACATAGATATGTCGTTACACGCATAAACCCACGGTCAGGGAGGCATACATGCAGGAAATACAAATGGTTTTTAAGCGCCAATCTATTGGCCACCCTTGTAACCCCTGTTGGTACCCCTTCTAGTGGTAGCGCATCAGACAACACCTGTATACAGATCGGCCTAGGCATCCTAAAGCCCTCCATAGATAAATTGATCGGCCACCTGACTGTTATAGTGTCACCGAGAACAACACTCGGGAAGATACTCTCTCGTACCTAGGTAGTCGGGTAGTACGATTAAGGGTATAGTCTAACCTCCTTAGTTGGTGCCCTAAGATATTCGATCGAGTACTACTAATGGACCTCGCACGTATATTAGAGAGATATAGCACAGGGAAAACCCTTGTATGTAGAACTGACCATAATCCCCTAACTATGTCTATTGCATTCTGGTTCCGAAATTCCTACACATTTCTTCCTAATAAGAATTTGGCCATAGCGACACTGCAATATTATTCAGCTTGGAGTATAACTCTGCATGAGTAAACAAAAAGTATGGGGCTTGTCAGCACCCTTATTTGTAGCCTAACCCATTGCATTCCTCTCCTCATTATGATCGCAGTGGTACCCTTCACTTTTAAGCCTTTTTTTCCACCGTCCCACACCTTTCTAAGATACCCTTATTTGACACCTATCGTATTGGATTCCTCTTTTTGCACTAATCACCCTAGTACCTATCAAATTTTGTGACCCATATTTCCCTCCCGACACCTCCCCGGCTACCCAATCCTTCACCATGCCTATTGCCTGCTCGAAGAGCCATGATGACCTGGATGGAGTCTAGGACAACAACCCTAGAGGAAGACCTTAAATCCATCAAGGTATCCCAGCAATCAATCTCCCAACAACCAGAAGAGGTGTTGCAAAACATCAAGGGTAAGCATGTTGAGTACATTCTAGCTGACCCATAGTTTTCTCAGCATGACCATACTCAGTCGTCCCACTCCCCTTGGGGGTCTACACACTCTTGGAATAAGGTGCCCAAAATTGACATGCATAAATTTAATGGTTCTAACCCAGCTGGGTGGGTAACTCAAATGGAACAATACTTTGTCCTCCATGATATTAAGGATGATGAGACCAAACTCCATGTTGGG
>ML815066.1:42609-80974 GCA_009831015.1 Picea engelmannii
CCATTTAATCCCTTCATTCTTGTAGGTCCACATAGGTTAGTGTGTACAATATCTGATGGTTTTGTCATGGAATACTCTTTTGATTTGAACTTAGTCATGGTTTGTTTTCCTTGTAGACAATACTCACATAGAGTATTTGTTGGCTTTGAGATCTTAGGCATTTCTTTCACTGCTTCCTTTCTATTGATTTTGACAAGGTTGTCGAAGTTCATTTGACCCATTCTTTTATGTGAGAGCCAACTTTTATTTTATTTTCCTAAGCGATATATTTCCCTTCCAATTTCATTCAGGATATATATGTTGTTTGGGGTTCTTCTAGCTGTAGCCACCAATTTGCATGATCCTTCTTTCCTTATCTCACATTTTTCTGAGTCAAACAAAAGTTTGTGTCGTTGATCACACATTTGACTTACACTTAGAAGATTGTGCTTCATATCTTCGACCAATAGAACATTTTTTGCCTTGGCATCTTTTCTTCCAATCTTGATTGTGCCTCTACCTAAAATTTTGGTTGAGTTATCATTTCCAAACGAAACTGATCCATCTTGTTCCTTCTTCAGGGTCAGAAACATGTTCTTGTCACCTGTCATATGTTTTGAACATCCGTTGTCAACATACCACCCACTTTTTTTGTGTTGTGCCTGTAAAGTAAGTGAGCATTCTTCACTATTGAATTGACCATTCTTCCTTCTCCATATCATTTGTGGTTCCTGTTTGATATTCTGCTTTGATTCCCTTGGAGGAACAATCAGTCTACAATCTTTGGCCATGTGTCCAAAATTTTTGCACTTGTAGCACTCTACTTCATTACTTAGTGAACCAAAACTGTCGTAATTTTTTTTATGTGCTTCATGTGAATTTCTAGGATAAATGTTGTTTGAATAGTATTCATAATTGTTTCTGTTCTTGGCATAGGCTCTACAGTTTGCAACTTTGTGTCCAAAATTGTTACAAAAATAACATAAACCAAGAAAAATAGTTTGATATTTGGATGTAGGGGATCTTCTTAATGGTGTTTCTCTTATGAAGCCTTCTTCTTCTTGAGATGTTGTTGATTGTTGATTCTATGTTCTGAATCTTCTAGGTGGACTGGTTGCTCTGTGATTTTCTTCTTGAGTCTTCCTGTATTCCTCTTTCTTGATAGTTCCTCTGACGATTTATGTGTAGCTGCTTTGTTTTGCTTCATGTTTTGACGTCTTGGAGCTCAAACCTTTCTCAATCTGCATCTAGTTGTATCCTAGCCCAGACCTATCATAGTATGGCCTTTGAATGTTGATGATCTCATCCAATATCTTGGTGCTATTCCGCTGCATATCTTTCTTCCGAAGATCTTTTATTAAGGTGATTATTTCTTCTTCCAAGCTTTCAATCATCTTATCCTTATCTTCTAACTGATTTATGAGTGTTTATTTAATGTTTCTTTCTTCTTCTACCTGGATTTTTAACTTCGTGATTATCTGCTCGATTTCTTATGATTTGGAATTTTCATATTCTTCTTTCTTATTTAATTATGCATTGAGTGACTTGTTTTTCTTTCTTTCTTTCCCTAGTTCTTCTAAGGCACTAATCAATTTTGATATGAGATCGACTTTGCCTTCTTCTTCATAATCCTCTTCATCATCATCTACTACCATGAAGAGTACTCTTTCTAAATCACTATCACTATCATCGTCCTCGTTTGATGAGGAGATGTCTTCCTTTGAGTAGAATCTTTTATTGAGGAATTTATTTGTGTTCCTTCTCTCGTCTCCTTTTTTTATTTTTATTTTTCTTCTTAGGATCTTCTTCTTCATCGCTAACTTTTTTCTTAGCATAAGGACATTTAGAATCAAAATGACCAATACCATCACAATTAAAACATTTCAATGGAAGCATACCTTTGTACTCGTCAATTCCTCTTTTTAACTTCCTCATGAAGTTTTCCACTTCTTCATCTTCCTCTTAATCATCACTACAACTACAATCTGGTTTTGAATTTTGCTTGTTTTGATTCTTTGTCTTCTTGCATGCCTTGAACATTGCTTCCTCCATGATTCAGTTATGTTGTTCTATCCTCATTTCATAAGCTATGAATATTCCAGGTAGCTCGTCCATGCTCAAACTATCAAGATTTGTTCTTTCTTCTAGTGTTGATATCTTAGGATCAAATCGTATAGGTAGAGATCTTGGAACCTTTTGAACGACCATTGACTCATCAACTTCTTCTCTCGGTCCTCTAATAGTGTTCAATGTTTCGTCAACTCATAGAAAGTAGGTTTCAATGTCTTCATCTTCCTTCATCTTCAATTGCTCAAACTTAGCTCTAAGGGTTTGAAGCTTAGCTCCCTTGACTTTGGTATCTCCTTCGTAAATCTTTTGAAGTTTATCCCAAAAATCCTTTGTGGTCTTGCAATGCATAACTTTGACAAATACTAAATCATCCATACTACTCAGAATGGTGCCTTTAGCCTTTGAGTTTTTTTTGCTGAGTTTCTTTACATCTTTGTCAATTTGGGGAGTGGTTGGTGCTACATATTCGTCTACTACTGACTGCCAAACATCAAATCCATGTGCATGTAAAAAGGTTTGCATCCTTTTATTCCAAAAGGCATAGTTTCGACCATCAAACCTTGGTGCTCCAATCTTAGTGTATTCCATGATCTCCTTTGTTAGGATCCAATCCTAACCCCTCTTCATGGGTCATTAGTTAGCAGGATATGTTTTCTATGTAATAAAGGCCGACATTAGTTAACAAGTCCAAATAAATAAATGAGAATAAGTCAATGTAAGAAGACCTAATAGAAGCTTTTGTTTCTAGAAAGATATTCCTCTGGAAGTTTCCTTAGAAGGTAGAATTAGTATAAATAAGTGTAGGAGGAATGGGCGAAGTTTGTCTTGGATATTGTTGTAATAGAGCTCTGCTCTGCTAGAGGTTTCCCCCTCGAAGAGGCAAGTGAACATTGCTATCATTAATAAAGGTTCTCTTTCTGGTGTTATTATGTTATTATTTTGATATTGATCTAGATATATCATTATTTTTCCACTATTGCTTGCTCAATATTTCTATTCTACATATTATATTATATCTGGAATATTGCAAGTGGTATCAAAGCTCTTTCCAGGGCACGACTTGTGGGGTAATTTTTTTTTCAGGTTAGAGATGTATTATGGCGTCTTTAAGCTACATAGATATGTCGTTACACGCATAAACCCACGGTCAGGGAGGCATACATGCAGGAAATACAAATGGTTTTTAAGCGCCAATCTATTGGCCACCCTTGTAACCCCTGTTGGTACCCCTTCTAGTGGTAGCGCATCAGACAACACCTGTATACAGATCGGCCTAGGCATCCTAAAGCCCTCCATAGATAAATTGATCGGCCACCTGACTGTTATAGTGTCACCGAGAACAACACTCGGGAAGATACTCTCTCGTACCTAGGTAGTCGGGTAGTACGATTAAGGGTATAGTCTAACCTCCTTAGTTGGTGCCCTAAGATATTCGATCGAGTACTACTAATGGACCTCGCACGTATATTAGAGAGATATAGCACAGGGAAAACCCTTGTATGTAGAACTGACCATAATCCCCTAACTATGTCTATTGCATTCTGGTTCCGAAATTCCTACACATTTCTTCCTAATAAGAATTTGGCCATAGCGACACTGCAATATTATTCAGCTTGGAGTATAACTCTGCATGAGTAAACAAAAAGTATGGGGCTTGTCAGCACCCTTATTTGTAGCCTAACCCATTGCATTCCTCTCCTCATTATGATCGCAGTGGTACCCTTCACTTTTAAGCCTTTTTTTCCACCGTCCCACACCTTTCTAAGATACCCTTATTTGACACCTATCGTATTGGATTCCTCTTTTTGCACTAATCACCCTAGTACCTATCAAATTTTGTGACCCATATTTCCCTCCCGACACCTCCCCGGCTACCCAATCCTTCACCATGCCTATTGCCTGCTCGAAGAGCCATGATGACCTGGATGGAGTCTAGGACAACAACCCTAGAGGAAGACCTTAAATCCATCAAGGTATCCCAGCAATCAATCTCCCAACAACCAGAAGAGGTGTTGCAAAACATCAAGGGTAAGCATGTTGAGTACATTCTAGCTGACCCATAGTTTTCTCAGCATGACCATACTCAGTCGTCCCACTCCCCTTGGGGGTCTACACACTCTTGGAATAAGGTGCCCAAAATTGACATGCATAAATTTAATGGTTCTAACCCAGCTGGGTGGGTAACTCAAATGGAACAATACTTTGTCCTCCATGATATTAAGGATGATGAGACCAAACTCCATGTTGGGTTTCTATACCTAGATCAAGAACGATGGCAATTGTGGCAATGGCATAAGAAGTGTTATCCTGGATTCCCCATTTGGAGCATTTTCACTAAAGTTTTTTGTGCCCGTTTTGATTGTGAATCTCATTTTTTGGGCAAGCTCACAAATCTACGCCAAACTGGATCAGTATCAGACTTCATCACAACATTTGAACAATTGACTATTAGAACTGGGGGCTTATCTGATGAATTTTATCTTGAATGTTTTATCAGTGGCTTAAAGGATGCCATCAAGGCTCATGTGAGTATGTATCATCCTACTACCTGGTTGCAGGCATGTCAATTAGACAGGGAAGTAGAGACCATCCTTCAGGCACCATCCCTGAAGGATTCATTTTCCAATCATCCTCACCCAGGGGCCACCCCGGCTCCAACACAAACCTTGAAGGTCCAAAAGGTCTCTCTAGTCGAAATGGTGGAACAATGCAATCAAGGACTTTGCTACTATTGTGATGAAAAGTATGCACCAAGTCATAAATGTAGAGAAAACAAATTCTTCTAGATTGATGCCTCGTCTTCCTCTCCCTCTGAAGACATCCCATCAGATGAATCTCCAGACCCAGATAAGGCTCCATCTAGTGATCATGCTGAATATCTAGTTGTCAATCATGCGACATCACTGGAACCGACGATCATTTCACTTCATGCACTTTCAGTTATCTCGACTACGCAGACATTGAAGATCAAGGGCTACATCAAACATAGGCTAGTTGTGGTATTGATTGATAGTGGTAGCACCCATAATATTATTCATCACATGCTTGTTGATGAGCTCCATTGCTTTGTCCACCCTATTTCTAATTTCCAGATTCTCATTGCTAATGGGGTACTATGAAATGTGGGGGTCACTGTGAAAATGTCAAACTCCAAATGGGTGATTATCATTTGAAAACCCACATGTTTTCTATTGCAATGGGTGGCTGTGATATTGTATTATATTGTATTGGGGGTGGAATGGCTTCGCACTTTGGGACCAATCACAATGGATTTTCAAGAATTATATATCAGCTTTCACCGTGAGGCTCACTCCTATACCCTTCGAGGTCTCCAAGCGGGCTCTCCTGAAATCATTAGCTCTCACATGATGGAAAAATTGTTGAAGAAAGGCTACCATGGTGTGATTTCTCAATTTAATGGCATCCAAGTCACTGAACAGGCCTCGCAGGTAGTTCCTCCTAGTCTGCAACTTATTTTGGACAAGTACCCAAAGGTCTTTGAGGTACCCACTACCTTACCTCCTTCCCGAGGTGAGCACAATCATAACATCCCTCTCCATCTGGGCAGTCAACCCCCCAATTTAAGACCCTACAGATATCCATTTGCTAAAAAAAATGAAATCGGAAATATTGCACAAGAATTACTCGAGGCGAGTGTAATTCACCATAGTACAAGCCCATATTTTTCACCATTAGTGATGGTCTTAAAGAAAGAAGGTACTTGGCGCATGTGCCCTGATTTTCGGGCCCTAAATAAACTGACCATCAAAGATAAGTTTCCCATCCCGGTCATTGATGATATGTTGGATGAACTCCAAGGGGCTCGTGCCTTCACCAAATTGGACCTTCACTCTGACTATCACCTTATTTGGATGAAGGAGGTAGATATTCTGAAGACTACTTTGGTAACTCATGAAGGGAATTATGAATTCTTGGTCATGTCTTTTGGCCTATGCAATGATCCATCCACCTTCCAAAGTCTTATGAATAAATTGTTGAAACCTTACCTTCGGCAGTTTGTCTTGTTTTTCTTTGATGACATCCTCATTTACAGCTGCACCTGGGATAGCCACCTTCTTGATGTGGACAAAGTTCTTCACTTGCTACAGGACAACCAATTGTTTGTAAAAAAAACCAAATGTTCCTTTCGAGCCAGTGAAGTGGAGTACTTGGGACACATTGTGAGTCGTGATGGTGTAAAGTGGACCCCAAAAAGATACAAGCTATGCAGGAGTTGCCGCAACCCACAATATTAAAGCACCTACGGGGTTTTCTCGGTCTCACAGGCTATTACCAGAAATTTTTCCACCATTATGGAAAAATTGTTAAGCCCTTGACCGACCTTCTCAAGAAGAATGCATTTCATTGGAAAACTGAGGTGGAGCAAGCCTTCATTGAGTTAAAGCAATCCATGTGAACTTCTCATGTATTAGCGGTGCCTGACTTCAACAAAACTTTTGTGGTGGAATCGTATGCTTCGGGAACTGACATAGGCGCAGTCCTCACCCAAGGGTTAACCTCTAGCCTTTACTAGCCAAGCGTTGAGTGGCCGCAACTTGGGTAGGTCCACTTATGAAAAAGAAATGTTGGCCATTCTACATGCGGTGCACACATGGAGGCCCTACCTTTTGGGACATCATTTTCAAATAAAAATAGATCACCAAAATAGTTTGTAGTATTTTTTGAAGCAGAGGTTATCCTCCCCAGAACAAAACAAGTGGTTGACTAAAATGTTGGGTTATGACTATGAAATCATATATAAAAAAGGCAAAGACAATATAGTGGTTGATGCTTTGTCATGACAGCATGAGTAGGATGGTGCCCTCTTTGCCTTATTCTTACCAGTCCCTGATAGGATTGACGATGTACACCAGGAGTGGCTCACCCAACCGACTATCTCCAGGTTAATTCAACGTCTTCGGGAGGACCCTAATCCTCCCACTGGCTACACCTAGTAGGAAAATATTCTCTGATATAAGCATCACCTAGTTATATCACCCTCTTCAACACTCAAACAACAACTCTTAACAAAGTTGCACTCATCAGCCATTGCAGGTCACTCGGGCTTCCAAAATAAATATGCTCGTGCCTGTTGTTCTTTTTTCTAGGAAGGCATGAAGAAGGATATACTTAAATTTGTCACTGAATGTGAGGTATGCCAACGTAATAAAGGTGAAATTGTCAAGCTTCTAAGCGTTCTACAACCCTGACCCATTCCAGCTTCAATGTGGAGAGACATCTCCATAGATTTCATAGTGGGCCTTCCTAAAGCTGGGAACAAATCGGTCATCATGGTGGTGGTTAATCACCTATCCAAGTATGCTAACTTTTGTGCTTTACCTCACCCTTTCACAACGGCACTCGTTGCATAAGTTTTCCTTAATTAGATTTTCAATTTACATGGCATGCCAACCTCTATTGTATTTGATCGTGACCCCACTTTCACTAGCACCTTTTGGCAAGAGTTGTTTAAAATGCAGGGCACCCAACTAAACATGAGCACGACCTATCACCCCCAGTTTGATGGCCAAACAGAAGTGGTCAACAAATGTTTGGAAACCTAGTTACAGTGTTTTGCTTCAGATAAACAACATCAGTGGGTGCAATGGCTTCCCTTGGTAGAATGGTGGTACAATACTTCCTATCACACTACCACTAAAATGACCCCATATGAAGTAGTGTATGGCCAACGGCCTCTGATAGTCACTACCTATCTTTCAGGCACTTCCAGGGTTCAATCTATTGATACCATGTTGCAAGGTCACACAACCATCATCGTAGCTCTGAAGGTTAACCTCCACATGGCCCAAAATTGCATGAAGCAACAGGTTGACCAACATCATTCTGAAAGGGTTTTTCAAGAAGGGGATCAGGTGTTTCTCTGACTCCAACCTTACAAGAAAACATTTGTCAAAGCACAATGAAATCATAAGTTGGCACCCAAGTTTTATGGGCCCTACCAGATCATCAAGTGTATTGTCTTAGTAGCTTACAAATTGGCTCTTCCAGCTACTTCCAAAATCCACCCAGTGTTTCATGTTTCCTCTCTGAAGAAAGTGGCGTGACAGAATTGTCGAGTTCAAACCATCCTGCCAGAATTAGTTGAAGAGGGCTCCCTGTGGATCCAACCTGAAGCAGTACTGGGCGTTAACAATCTGGTACAAACATCACTTCACACACTTTCACAAAAAATTTCACGGATCTGCAACTTACTCCACTACTACCCGCAGATATCCGCGCTTTTCTCCATTGCAGCCCGCGTACATCTACACCCTTCTAACCTGCAACCCAAAGATACCTTAGAAACTAGGGTTACTCATATTTTCTGCAACTTCGAGGCTTTCACCATCGAACTTCCTTCGCACCCTCGGACTCAACCTCAGATCCGCCAATAGACCAAAAGTTATTCACAAGATAGATAATCAATAGAGATGTGTGTGAATGTCTTTATGAAAGACTCCTTGAGGGGTATTTATACTTTTGCTAAGTAATGTATTTCCTTTCTTTAGGGGCTTCTTTTTACAACCACTTAACCCCTTCATTAATTGTCGTGTAACCAACTAGGGGCTTCGTAACCCATCTTTAGGGCTTCCAACTTCAAAACCTCATAACTCCTCAGCTGGGAGGAAACACGTGGTGTACCACCTATCACCGGAAATGGCATGACAAGGACTATCCATCTATGACTATGTTACCTGCATTTACATTTTCCTTCATGTCCTTATTTCTCAAAAAACTTTGGGCGTCATGACCACACCTCTAGGGCTTCTTGTAGACTTCTTCAAAATGTCTTCCCATGAGGACCATGCTTAGAGATATGCCATAAGGGGACCACTTTGGAGACTTCTCCAAATACACCCATCACATCTGTTGACATCGATGACAACCACTGCTTGTTGACATCAATGACAACCAACTGTCCAATAACTTTCAAGTTTGAATATAACAACCCTTCGGTAGACACAACTCTGCAAATTATCAAGACCAAGATATTTACACCAAAAGATTTGAAGATACCAGCAGCCTTATGTAGTGCGCCTAGATATTTTGTGACTATTCAAGAGGTTTTTGAATTCTATAATGTTGTTGGAGAAGACCAGGAAGACGAAGATCCAAGAAATTTGCAAATACTAGAAACCAAAGGAGAGCACACAATAGAGGGTCCTGAACTTGAGTCTGTCGAGTATGCAAAGCCATTGCGAATGCGCAAAGTGAATATTGGTACGAAGGATAACCCCAAGTTCGCAAACATGGGAGATTATTGGAATGAAGAAACTCTCGAGAAGATTGTTGATTTACTGCGCGAATACCAAGACCTCTTTCCGATGACATTCTCATAAATGAAAGAAATTGCTAGGGAGCTCAGGGATATGAATATTCCTTTGAAGTCGGATTCCAAGCCAGTAAAGCAAAGACCATATCAATTGAACCCGATATATAAATAGAAAGTGAAAGCATAAATAGATAGGATGTTGAAAGATGGGATTATTGAACCTGTCATAGAGTCAAAATGGATCAATTCGATGGTGATTCGGGACAAGAAAACATGTGGAATTAGAATTTGTGTGGATCCACGGAAATTGAATGATGCTTGCTTACATGACCCATTTCCTACACCATTTACAGATGAAGTTTTAGAGATTCTAGGAGGAAAGGAAGCTTACTCATTTACTGATGGATTCTCTGGATATCACCAGAGTAAGATTGCATAGGCATATAGGCACAATACACCATTTGCAATAGAATGGGGGTGTTATAAGTATACAGTCGTAACTTTTGGGTTGAAAACTGCACCAACATTATTTTCTAGAGTTGTCGTCACAACTTTTAAAGAATTTATTCACAAATATAAGTCTATTTGGACGATTGGACAATGTTCAATTTGTTAGAAGGCCATGTTGAAACTTTGTGCTTGATGTTGGACAAATGTAGACAGTTCTAGATTTATTTGAACTTGAAGAAGTACATATTTTGCGTACCATTTGGAATCTTGTTGGGTCATGTAGTATGTAAACAAGGACTTTAGGTTGATCCTACGAAGATTGTTGTTATTCTGGATTTTCCACCACCTACTTCAGTGTGACAACTACAAGCAACATTGGGTCATACAGGGTACTACAAAAAAAATTCTTAGGGGATATGCGCAGATCACAACCCCTTTGGAGAAATTGTTGAAGAAGGAGGTCAAGTTTCAATGGAAAGAGAAATGTCAACAAAGATTGGATACCTTGAAGCAAAAACCGATTACCGCATCGATTTTAGTATTTTCTAATTGGAAGAACGAATTCCATGCCCATGTAGATGCATCATCTATAGTGTTAGGTGCAGTTCTAGCTCAACTAGAGGAAAGAGGTTTAGATCATCCCATTGCATTTGTGAGCAGAAAGTTAGCGACTATTGAACATAATTACACTACTACAGAGCGTGAATGACTAGCAATGGTGTATGCACTACATAAGTTTAAGCATTATCTACTAGGATCACATTTTAAGATGTATAGAGATCATTTTGCGTTGAGATACTTAGTGTTGGGGGGGGAGATATTCATATGGCTATTATTATTTCAGGATTATGACTTTGAAGTGACTATGAAACCAAGGAAATTGAACTCAGGACCTGATCATTTGTCACTCATACTAACAGAGGAAGATGCGAGAAATTTGGATGACATCCTACGAGATGCGCAGTTATTCGCAATACAGATGGTCGATGAATACTTCACAGATATTGTTCATTTCCTAAGCACCAGAGTAGCCCCACCTGATGTAACACACTCATCCCCTAAATGCTCTTTTAAGGAGCGAGGTATCATAATGTCGTTTTCATCTTAAATCAAATCCTCCTACTTAAACCAACGACGGACTCGATCCCTTTCTTATATAACGGCCGTAGAGGAATTCGACACTTCGACGCTTTGGAGCTTCAGTGCTTTGGCGTTGAATGCCTCTTTTTTATCTATGCACAAGACCTCCCGAAGTCTGGTAAGCTTGCCACATGTCTCTGGCCTTCAAGCCTTTTGGGTCTCTCTATAATACTACACCCCAAATCCTACGAACTCCCGGAGTTCCGATCACTTCACCAACCACTTTGGCTAGGCGGCTCGTACCAGGGGTTGACACGTGGAAGGGGCTAGGGGTGACACGTGTCACATTCCAATGGGTCTATAGGGTATGTGATATGCACAAATCTGGGTGACATGTGGCACGCCAAACTTGGGTCCACTTCACCTTGGGTGACGTCACTGTGCCACGTCACTCTGGACTGGTCGTCTTTCATGCTCTTCGATCCAGCGGCCAAGGTAGGGCCACATAACCCTTGGATCAACAGCCTCCGCTGCTTCGCAACCTCGATGTTTGTGGGTTACATGGTGTGGACTTCTCCTTTCTCTCATAGTGGGTTAGCATTGGGCTGACCACAACCTAGATCTAACGGTTACAAAAAGTCCTGAACCGTCCTCGAATGGACGGCTTGCGTCACTTCGGGCTTCAAAACTTATCGACACACCACACCTCAAATTCCTCGGAGTGCCCAATCTCCCGACTAAAGGATCTAGCACCATGCGTCCCTTGTGTATCGACAACTGAGAGGGATCCCGAAGGATCCTTAGATCCAAAGTCCACATTACTTTGAGAATTTGGCTTTTGGGGGTTTTGATGTTACAACACCCCTGTTCTCCTGAAGCAGTCAACGTTGGGATCACCTCGACTTAGGTCTAACAGTCTGAGGGTTGTCCACATAACCCCAAATATATATGGCTCATAACTTCTGCTCAAGGGTCCCTTGGGTCCCATTGTTGGGCCACTCCTAGATGGACAACTGTCATCCCAAAACACTCCGCTAAGAATGCATGGCACCTGCCTCAGGTAACCGACATCCCCTTACCATGCCATGAGGTCTTCACACCTAGCAACGTCATCACTTGACACGTGGGCCCTGACGTGCTCCTCGAATTGATACACGTGTCCCTACGATCGAACGGTCAAGAGGGGTCCCGAAGGATCGTCGGATCTACGGTCCTGTTCACTTCGCGGCTTCGGCCTTCGAGGGTTTTGGCTTTACTGCCACTCCATTCTCCCGAAGTAGGACTTCGTCGAAGTACCGTGTGCGGGTCCCTTCTCCTTAATGATCGGATGGTAAGCATGGCTCTTAATGATCTCCCCCAAATCTACAGCTCTCCTTGACTTCGTAACTTTAGCATTCGGGGGGGTGATGCCATAACATCTCCAATCTCCCGAAGTGGGATTTCGTCGAAGTACCTAGTGTTTCTCCCTCACTAGACTCGATCTAACAGCTGAGAGTGGCACCCAGTGGATTCCCAGATCCACACCTCTCAACCTTTCGCGATTCCGATATTTGAGTGTTTTGGACAATTATGAAGTTTAACATCCCAAAGCTTCAAGCTCCCAGAGCTCCGAAGTCATTAAGAGCTAACTCCTTTCGGACTTAGCACAGGGTTCCTAGACCCTGGTCATATGGGTCATCCTAAACAGATCTCGTTCGCTCGTCTTCCAATTGAAAGTATCTTCCCTTTTGAGACTTAAATCTCGATATCCTTACTGAGATTCATCATGAAATTGTTAAGGACTTGGGCATGATATCTCGGTCGCACAGCAAGGATTTTGAAGGAGATATCCTCTTCTGACGGACAGGGTCAGACTGACGCAATAATTTCCATCTCGGGCATCCTACAGGTTTATGTCCCAAGACACCTCGAAAGCTAAGTTGGGGCATATAGACGATCAATCAGAAGCATAAGTTCACAAGAAGATGAATGCATACACATAGCTTGACCATTCAATACAGAAACCATTTATAGATATATAAATACATGCATTCATCCATAATCCCATTTCAATGCACAAGGTATGAAAATACTTATCAGAACTAGTCGACATGATGCAATTGTTGAAAGGGGTGCTCGTTTCCACCCAACCATAGGCTCAGTCACTCCTAACAGATTTACCACTGGCCACTCTCGAGCTAGACCATGATGCTTTGAGATAAAATCCTTTCTTTCGGCTCAATAACAATCAGGGACAGAGGTTACTCTCCTCTTCCCGGCTCAGTAACAATTAGGGATGGAGGTTACTCTCCTCCTCCCACATGATCTTGGCAAAGGGTTTCCTCGATACCAAGCAAAGAGGTATGCCTGATTACTTCTTCAGTCACTCACCAACCTAGTTTACCAGCTTGAATCATAACCCTGCTAGCCACTTCCTGCGATCAAAACACAATCTTTTTGTCCTTAGTTATTCCTTGAACCCAAGAGCTTAGTCTCTCATTTATGCACTCTTCACATGTCTTCCTCTGCCCAACACACCTTCCTTTCTTGCCTTCCTCGGCAAGATTGCATGTGGCCCAAATTCCCAGTCCGTGATCAGGTCTGGAATCCTTACATATGGGCGCTCTGCCCCATCCCCTCATTAAATCTTGAGGAGTTCTTCCTACCTACCAGCCTGACTGTAATTCATTCATGGGTCAGAGGGTTGTTTTGATCCTGAGAAATTAAATCCAGCAAAGTACTAGTTTGGTGGGGTTTATCTCAACCATTCTAGGTTCCCCTCACCATCTCTTTCATAGCATCCATGGTCTATCTTGGCAAACCCCCCTTTCAATAGTTATGCAACACTTATCCATTTTCCATTAAAATAGAAATTACATGCATTGACCTTTTATACAAATGTCCATCAAATCAAACATTCACACATATCGAGTTTGCCATAGTCTCTTGGGAAATATAGTTATATTTACAAACTGGGGGAAACAAGGGTGTTACAATTCCCTCCCCCTTAAAGGAACATCATCCTCAATGTTCTATCTGTCAATGTGCTATGTATATACAGAAGTAAACAAAAATGGATATGCATGTCTCATGGCATCCTCCATTTCCCTCGTGGCCTCATCTGGGACAAAGTGTTTCCACTACACCTTTACCTATGTGATGGTTTGGTTCCTGAGTGAGGTTTCCTTCCTGTATAGTATGCATTAAGGTTCTGGCAAGAATTCTCCCTTTGGTTCCACCTAAATCACAGACCAATCAATTATATGATTAGAATCATGTACATATTTCTTCAATAATGAAACATGGAAAACATTATGTACCTTCTCTGCAAGAGGAAGTGCTAGCCTATAGGCTACAGGTCCCACTCTATCCAAGATTTCAAAGGGCCCACAATATCGGGGTGTCATCTTGGCACAAGCTCCCATTCTCAGGGAAATCTTTCTGGGCCTAACTCTGAGATAGACATGGTCTCCTATCTTGAACTCTCTGGGAGTTCTCTTTCTGTCGGCGTAACTCTTGTGTCTATCTTGAGCAGTTTTCAGATTTTGCTTTATCTGAATCACTTGATATTCCATTTCTTTCAACATGTCAGGTCCGACTGTAATTCTATCCACTCGATTACTGCATCTTATTGAAATCTTGCATTGTCTACCATAGAGGGCTTCAAAAGGGCTCATCTTCAATGACCCTTGATAACCGTTGTTGTAAGCAAATTCTACCAATCGCAGGTAGTCTTCCCACTTCTTAGGTTGATGCATTAAATGCATCCTTAACATGTCTTCTAATATTTGGTTTACTCTTTATGTATGTCCATCAGTTTGAGGGTGATAGGTTGTGCTAAACAACAATTTAGTCTCAAAACCAGCCATCAAGGATTTCCAAAAGCTTGAAGTGAATTTTGTGTCTCTGTCAGATACAATCTCCCTAGGCATGCCATGCAGTCCGAATATCTCCTTCAGGAAGATGTTGGCAATATCTATTGCCTTGCAAGTTGACTTGATAGGAACGAAGTGAGCAAACTTTCTTAATTTATCCACCACTACCATGATGGCATCATTCTGGCTAGCCGATTTTGGTAATCTAGTGATGAAATTCATGGAAATGGTTTCCCATTTCCATTCTGGAATTGGTAGACGCTATAACAACCCTGTTGGGTGTCGATGTTCTGCCTTAACTTGCTGGCATTCTAGACACTTAGCTAGATAGTCAGCTATGTCCTTTTTCAATCTAGGCCAATATAATTGTTTCCTAGTGGCCGTGATCATTTTCTGATAACCTAGATGACCAGTATATGGTCTCTTGTGTAGTTCATCCATTATGAGCCTCTTCAAGTCGTCACAACTTGGAATATACGATATGTTTCTATAGGTCAACATGCCTTCATCAAGCATCTCATAACCTTCATACTTTAGCCCTATGGGTTCTTGCTTTAGGTATGATGTCATGGTCTTGAAAAATGCATCTGCTTCACAGGTGCTTACCACTACTAGGTGAATCATTTTCACACTTCTGCTAAGGGCATCAACCACCCTATTTTCCTTTCCTTTGATGTGTTTGATTTCAAAATCAAACTCACTAAGGAGAGTCATCCACCTAGCTTGTCTAGCATTGAGTTTTTGTTGATCAAACAGGTACCTCAAACCCCATTGGTCTTTCATAAGTACAAATATCCTACCCAAAAGGTAATATCTCCACATTTTTAAAGCATGCACTATGGCGGCCAACTATAGATCATGGGTCACATAATTGATTTCATGCTCATTGAAATTTTTGGATTCATAGCAAATTACACGCCCTTCTTGCATAAGGACTCCTCTAAATCCTTCCTTACTAGCATTTGTACACATGAGGAAGTCCTTATCAGGGTCTGCAATCTTCAACATGGGTGCATGGGTTAGAAGGTATTTCAGTTCTTGAAATATTTCTTCACATTCTGAAGTCCAAGTGAATTTAACCCCCTTTTTCTGAAGGGCAGTGATTGGACAACCAATCTTGAAAAATCCTTTTATGAACCTTTTATAGTATCCTGCTAAGCCCGTAAAGGATCTAATATCATATACATCCTTTGGGGTAGGCCACTCCATGATAGATCTGATATTGTCAGGGTCTACTGCCCCTCGTTCTTCAGAAATAACATGTCCTAAGTAATGGACTTGCTTCTGGAAAAAGTCACACTTGCTAAACTTAGCGTAGAGTTGATGCTTTCTTAGTACTTAAAGCACTAGTTTAAGATGTTCTTCACGCTCCTCTCTGTTCTTGGAGTAGATTAGGATATCATCAATGAAAACCAATACAAATTTGTCTAGGAATTTGTTGAGTACATTATTCATCAAGCACATAAAAGTGGCGGGGACATTGGTTAATCCAAATGGCACCATCACAAACTCATAGTGACCGTATCAGGTCCTGAAGGTTGTTTTTTGGATGTCTTCATCCTTGATTAGGACTTGATGGTATCCACACCTTAAGTCAATCTTTGAGAAAAATGGAAGCATCCTTAATTGGTCGAACAAGTCATCGATTCTTGGTAAGGGATACTTGTTCTTTATAGTTGTCTTATTGAGTTGTCTATAGTCTATGGACAGTCGGAGTGTGCCATCTTTCTTTTTCACAAATAAGGTTGGTGCTCCCCATGGAGACACATTGGGTCAGATGTAGGCTTTGTTCATCATATCCTTTAGTTGTAGATTGAGCTCAACTAGCTCTAGTGTACTCGTCCTATAGGGCGTTCTAGACACTGGCACTGCTGCTGGAGCAAGTTCTATGGAGAAGTCAATGTCTCTTCTTGGAGGTAGACCCAGTAACTCTTCTGGGAACACGTCTTTATACTCTCTTAATATGGGGTGGTCCTCTAAGTTTGGTTTGTCATCCTCAATGGACTCCAACACTTGTATTGCATATAGAGTGTTAGCACTCTGTAAATTTCCAAGAGGTTGACAAAGAAGGAATCCACAAAGGTAACTTTATCCAACCACTTTTAAAGCTGGGATCTAGCCCTTCCAGCTTCAGAGAGGGATCTCTCTATATGATTTAGCTTTGTTTTTAGTTTAGATATTAGGATAGGTAAAGGCACAAGTATGTTTTGTTGTAAAAGTGGTTTATAAATCGGTTGAGACAGTCTACACATCCATTGGGCTATGGGGTCTGTGTTTAATCAAATAACAGATACAACCAGAAATGCCGAAAAAGAACTTCACAGGGCGAGATAATACCTTCACTGGATGTTTAGTAATTAAAATGATGGACAGAAGAAAAGATAAGAAAAATAACTTCAACTAACAAGCAGTTAAGAATTTCTTAATTGAAGGTATTAGAAGATAAACATTAAAATCCTTAGAATCGGAAACAGGGTATCCAAGATAAATCCTGCAACATTACGCTATTCATAAAAATTAGTTCCAGAAAACAAAATGATTACAGAGAAAGAAAAACATTTAACTTAGAAAATCAACATCACCAGTGAACATACGCAAGAATCCTGTAAAATGCCTCTTCTTTATTAATGGCGGATCTCCTCAAAAATTATACAGTTTGATAGCAATAGGGTGTGCGAATCAACAACCCCCAATACTTCGAGAGTTGAAGTATTTATAATCTCAAAATACAAACGTTCCTGTCATAACTGATCAGGACGTGCTCATTCTATTTTTAGTCTAACTACTTTAACTAATCAAAAACTGTTTGATGACTCAGTTCAACTGCATGCGGAACTTCTGGGGTAGGTTGTTGGCGAGGTGCCTTCGCAACCTCTTCTGACTGGACAGGTGACTGGATTGTGATAACTCATCTGCTAATCTAATAGATTACAAAGTTCTTCCCATCGGAGATGACTTGGCACTGTGACTTTAAGTAATCTCTGAAACACTTCATCCATGTCTGTATATTTAGCAAATGTAGGCTTAATGAGGAATATATGTCTAATCTCGTGTTGGATACTAATATCCAACTGCAGGGCATCCATGAATGCTTTGCCTGTGATGCTCCCTTGTATCCCTGCAAACTTGGAACTGTCCTTAGACACTTCAGCCAATCTTTTCTTGTAATCAGGAAGTGTCATTAATTTGTCATTAATGACCCTCAGACCAGGCAGGCCTTTCTTTTGGAGAGCATCAATTTTATTGAAGAACTTATGTACTCCTTGATCCATGACTTGAACCTTTTCATCAAGCTGAAGCATTAGACCTCTCTTGGTTAAAACCCTTTTTACTTCAAGTATAGTTTCAGTTCTGTCCTCAATCTTTAGTTCTTCTAGTTCCTCTCTGGTCTTGGAATTCAGGAACCTGATGATCTCATTTGCTTGTGCTGGCATGTCTCCAAGCTCCACTCTGATTTTCTCAACTGCCTGTTTGCTCCTCTGAAGCAACTCATTTTGTTCAAACATGATTTGAATCATTGGCCATATTTCATTGATGGACTTGATGACGTCTGTCCATACAATCTCTTTGACCTCAGCCAAAGTCTTCCCTACCATGGTCTGCTTTTGGAGTTGTTGTAACTCCTTCCTGATATGCTCATTTACCTGCTTTTCTTTGGATAGGCTTGTATGGAAAGAAGTCTTGAGCTCTTGGAGGTTCTCCACTTCTTTCTTAAGACTGTTGATTTATGTCTCTTGCAGGTTCATCTTCTCCATGGACTTGGCAAGGTCTGCGGTTCCTTCTGGTAGTGACACTGGTGTTGCAGACGGAATGGCTGTCACTGTTGTTGTGCTCAAACCTACAATTGGGATAGCACTCAATGGAATGCCTTCCATTGGCTTCATCTGTTCTTTCTCCTTTAGGAGTCTATCCATCTCAGCCTCCATCTCTTTTAGCTGAGCATTCTGTTCCATGAGTAACTTTAGCATCTCATCCTTCTCACCTTCCTTCTCTACAATCTCCCTCGCCTGTGAATCCTCTGTGGGCGGGAGCTTCAGCTGTTTTCTTAAGGATGTGATGTCGGCATTTTTCTTTTTTATCATATCTTCTGCAGCTTTCACATTTGAAGGATCATAGCCGATTTTTAAAACCAGCTCCTCCAAGGTCTTAATTCTGTTGTCCTTCGCAAAAGATGATATTTTCTCCAGCTTGAGTTGTGTCTGAGCATTGTTCAAAGACACCTGAAACTTTGCTGCAGAAGATGAAGCGTGGGCCAAGGTGTGAAAAACCATCTCCCCTGTTTGTTTGTGCAGATCCATCTGATCTGCTGGATGCACATCTTTTGCTTGGAATTCGAAAGTGGCCCTCTTGTAGTCTGAAATAACCTTGGGATCCGGTACCTGTGCTTGGAGGTATGCCATGTGCATTCTACCTTTATCTGTGTCAAATGCTGACAGAAGCCTGTGCTGAGCTGTGGACGACTGCTTCCGAAACTGGGCATAAGTGTTGCTAGTGAGGGTCTGGTTTTTCTTTTTGATCAATTCATACTTTTCAAAAATGCCCAACTTGGGCCCAGTCTTGCCCGACTGAGTATCCAAGGGAGAATCTGTAGATTTCTTTGGTATTACTGTTGTGATTTCCTTATACTGGCTCAAACCGAAAGGTGGTGGAATGATGGGCTTGACCCCTGTGGTGGTTACTGTGGTAATTGGGACTTCTTGTTCTACTGTTGTAGGCGTTGCAACTATCCTTGGTCTCTTGGTGTGCATCTGGAACTCTTCTGATGACACCTCTGTTACAGGAGGAGACGACTCCTGTCGAGGCCTCTTCTCCTTGGGGACCTGAGGTGTGGTATGGGCACTCTGTAATTTGCCTAAGGCTGCTGAGGCAATCACAGAGGTAACCTCGAACCGCTTCGAGTCTTGGATCTAGCCCTCCAAGACTCAGAGAGGGATCTCTCTTTTAGATTTAGCTTTGTTTTTAAGGGATGGGTTTTAGGCTAGTTATAAAAGCAATGAAAATATAGAGTTTTTGATTTTGAGATGGTTACTTTGGGACAGCAAGGAGGGCCATTGGGCAAATGGGGTCTGCGATTAAAAAGTGATTCACATCTCAGATCTGGACAAGACTGTTACACAGGGCAAGGTAGCAGAAACATTGGATCGATTTAAGTTTTGATGGCGTTGGTTTGAGGAAGAAGTAGGGGAGGTAAAAACCGGGCACAGAGCAGCTAAGAATTCATGAACTAAGCTTTTAGAAGATAAACATAAAGATTACCACAAGCTGAGAGGCAAAGTATCTGGGATAAATTCTGCCTCTATTACTTTCCTTCTGGTAATAAGAACTGAAAACAAATTGTAAAGAAGACAGGAAATACATTAACAAAGAAGAACACCACCAACATTTCCACACAGGAATCCTGTGAACAGCATGCTCATTTCTGAATTGATCATATAAATATTACAATAATATTAACTGGCCATACACAGCCCATGCTCCAGCAAAGAAAATGAAAATTACAGGTCTGGACCTCTCACACAGGTCGAGCCTCTCCTATTCAGCCCAGTCGAACCCCCTTCTAGTCTTTTACATCTCTATAAATAATAAACAAACCCCCCCAGCCTAACAGTCCTCTAGACTTGCGCTTTAACTCTGCACTCTAAGAATAGTAAACAGTTACAAAGATATCGACACCTGTAGACTATCTTTAAAACAACAAGACAGCAAATCAGAGGAAAACTAAATTTGGTACTGAGCTTTGACATCTGGAGTTGGTTAATGGTTTGCTGGTGAATGGAAGTTAACATCATCACAATGAACAAATGTGGCAGTAGTCGAATGCCTTGAGCTGGTTGGGTAACTGTAACCTCCTGCCATGTGTTCCCTGTAACCGAATTTCTTGTCTGCCAGATGGTTCGATCTATGCCTGAAAACTGGGATACTCTGCCACCTATGTAACTGATTATCTCTCTGAGCTATCAAACTATTTCCTTTGTCTTCCTGCTCCTCAGATTTTTGTTCGTCCATTCTCTGTGGGTGACTGTAATCTGCATTATAGTCTATGATGTGAACAACTTCTGTTTTTTTTTTTTTTTTTTAGAATTGATTTTATCTTCAACTTCAAATCCGTCAGAGAGAGGGCCCAAAGTTATGCATTGCTCACTGACTGGACTCACTATATTGGAACGTTTTTCCACAACATTTCCACTCAAGTGACTACCTATATTCCTTTCATCCCTTAATAATGCCTTTGTTGGACTTACTTCGGCCTTGTTAACTGCTTATCCACAAGTAGATTTGGAGATTTCAAGTCACGATGTACAATCATCAGAGTACTGTTGTGCAAATAGTTCATTCCTCTTGCAACATCTAGTGCCATCCTCAGCCGCTTCCTTCAATCTAACTGGTTGTTCGAGTGATGAATCAGTCTATACAAACTCCCTCTTGGAAGAAACTCAGTCACAATGGAAAGATTTGGTGCTCTAGTAACTGCACCCATGAAGAGAACAATATTAGGATGGCGAAGCCTTTTCATAATTCGTACATCACTTCTAAATTCTTCAAGTGCATCTCCTGATATGTCTTGGTCCTAAAAAAATTTAATAGCAACTTCTTGTGCCAACATTTCATTATAATGTCGGCAATCACAGGGTCCATATCGTTTGGAATCTTAAGTCGGCAATGCTGAAACCCAATGGCCCCCACTACTTGCATAGGATTCATTTCACCCCAAGGCTGTTGCAGAGTAGCCAGCTCCCACAATATTACACCACAGCTAAACACATCACACTTTTCATTGGATGGTTCATTAAGAAAAACTTCAGGAGCCATCCACTCAGTCGTTCCAGCAGTTGACTTTGAAGAAAGAAATGTATTATGCTTCATCCGGGACAGTCCAAAATCACAAACCTTCACTATCCATTTGGATGACACCTTCTGGGCTAGTTGGTTCAGAAGCAGATGGTATACCCATTGAAGCAGTGTCATGCACATTTGCTGCTGAAGACTTCCACTCTGATGCATCACAACCCGCGAGATCGAGCGATTTAAGGACTGGGCAAACATCTTCGCCAAATGATATATCAGTTATTCTAGTCTTAGATAGCTTTAAGGATTTGAGTCGAACCATGCACTTGTCAATAGAAAAGTCTAACAATCTGCGACCCCCTTCAACCTTTTCCACACTGGCATATGGCAGTACACTAATCGGGCATTCCTGTAAATTCAAAGCTTCAAGATTGTTCAACTCTCTGACACCTAGACCTGGCAGCTCCTCTGCATCGGACACCTTGCAACTGAGTCAAACACCTGGCAGAGGGTTTTAAAACTACGTTTCATATATTTTTTATTCTCTACGGGTGATATCCCACATTAGCTTGGTGAAATGAACTTTAGGTGCTTATAAGAGCCTACAGTCTCATGTTATGTCAATGAAGTGAGCCCGATGGTGGGCTTTGGGGTTTGGTGTTAGCGCTGACTTTGGTTTGTGTGTTTGTTGTAGGTGCGTGAACAGGTGCTGACTTTCGGTTCTGAAGGCTTGGAGAATGGCCCTCAGCCAGTATAACTTTTGCCTTAAACTATTATCTTTTTTTTTTTCTCAAAAAATTTATAATTTGAAAAAGCTAAGACCAAATACTCTGTATCAAGGCCGAGGGGCCAAATTTTGCTTTAAAGACCAAGAAATTTATAAATAAAACCAAAACTTGGCTAATAAACCAACTTTGCCTTTACCCCCAAAGTCAAATTTTGCCATTTCAAAACACTTCACAATTTTTTACACCGGAACTCGCTTGGAATCTTGAGCGCAAGCACTCACCTTATGCTTGGTCAGTGTCGGGCGCTTCCTGCTGCCTTCGCCATGCGTCATGAGCAAACACATATGCTTGAAAAAAATAAAAATCATTCAGAACACTGATTCCCTATTATATAGGGTCCTAACATAGAGGACATCCCTTTCTGCAATACTTTTTCATTTGAAAGGCTGATATTCGTCTCACTGAGATATGATTTTGAAACCCTTGGAGGGTTATTTTTCTCCCTTCTTCATTTTCACATTCCAAAGTTTTATGGTAACAGTCCAACTTGTTTTTATAAGTGGCTAACCAGTCCATACCAATCAACAAGTCATAAGATCCTAAGGGAAGTATGTTAAGGGTCACTTGGGTAGGCAATCCATCCATAATGAATTGGCAAGCTGGTATGACCTCTGCTACTTTTCTTTTGGTTCCAGTGGCTAGTTGTACCAACAATGGCTTAACATGTTTAACTGGTTGCATTTTACACTTAGAAACAGTCTGAGGGGCCACATAACTCAAATTAGAACCAAGTTCAATTAAAATAGAAACTAGATGGTTGGCGATCATACCTTCCATCTCCACCACCAAAGCTTGGTGGTCGGCTTGTTTATTATCCAAGGTTGCATAAATCTGTGGCATGCTCCTAGCCACATCATTGACTATGGTAGCTTCTTGGATGTTGTAGGCTCTCCTACTGTTCTGTTGTCTATGCGAACAATCCCTTAGCAGATGTTCTTCTCCATAACCCCAACATTTCAAGGGTTTTCTCTTTGGGTTATCAGTCTTTCCCGGGGTTGCTCCAAAAGGTTTATTTCCACTCTGGGAGGGGAAATTTTTTTGATTCACACTTCTAGTTGGAAGTCTCCTCCTAGAGTCCTTCCCATATTTCTTAAATCTTGAGGATTTAAACCCCTTCTTCTTGAATCCTGAATGACTCTTCTTCTTGAAGTGTTTCTCAAATTGTTTCCATGACAAGTCCTTCTCATGGATTCCTTTCAGATTCCTAATATCTTCCCATCAGATGGAAGCCTTTCCTTTCAAGTTGAAGATGACTATCTGAGCCTTCGAGTTTTCAGAGTAGTCATGGACTCTGAAGTACTTCTTTAAAACAAGTAGCCAAGCTTCTGCCTCTTCCCCTTTCTTAATCTCTCCATCGAAAGAGGGTGGCCTGGCTTTCTTGAACTCTTCAGAATCACGACTTTTAGAATGCTTTCGCTTCTTTCCTTTGCTTAGAGAATGTGAGCTAGTTTTGCTACTAGAAGATCCCTCAGAGTTGTCAGTTTCCTTTCCAAGGGACTCTCCCGATGAGTGTCTCTTGCCTCCAGGTTGGTCCTTCCTTGAGATACTCCTTCTACTGTAGTCACTTATGGGACCACGTTTTCCTATATCAGGTGGACTTTGACTTCTCTTTGTATGTTGTCAGTCCACATGACTGGTTGCAGGTCCATGCTGTAGTTGCCTCTGTATATCGGATAAGCTCTACAACAAGACTGCATTAATTTTCATTTTTTTTTCTTGCTCCTTTATCAACCTTTCGATGTCGGCCTTGCAACTCTGTAATTCGGCCATGAGGCTTCTTACAGTTTCAGCCAAATCCAGAGGGGTTTACACTGCCCTCCTTTCGTCAGATTCTTCATCTCTATTGTCGAAGCCATCCCCCACTTCATGGCACGTCACCATCCTTTAAACTTGTAGTTTCCCACGATTTACTAACGGCTTGACTGCTGACAAAACACTTACTTTTAGCCAACAGTCTATTAGTTTATGAACAACACACAATTTATATTTCTTAAATACACACACACAGTAGAAAGTCTCATTATTTTCTTCAGTAAAAGTTTAACCAGCCTCTTTAGGAAAAGAGGTAAGATAGGGTGTCACCCTTAAAGTCCTTTGAATTTGGTTTTTAAGCGACTCGTCCATGATCCCAAGCAGGCCAAGTGTTGTAACCATGCTCTGATACCAATTTGTAACACACTCATCCCCTAAATGCTCTTTTAAGGAGCGAGGCATCATAATTTTGTTTTCCTCTTAAATCAAATCCTCCTACTTAAACCAACAAAGGACTCAATCCCTTTCTTATATATCGGTTGTAGAGGAATTTGACACTTCGGTGCTTTGGAGCTTCGACGTTGAATGCCTCTTTGTTATCTAAGCACGAGACCTCTCGGAGTCCCATAAGCTTGACACGTGTCTTCAGCCTTCGGGCCTTTTGGGTCTCTCTACAATATTGCACCCCAAATCCTTCGAAGTACGAAGTCCCGAAGTTTCGGTCACTTCACCGACCAATTTGGCTAGGCGGCTCGTACCAGGGGATGACACGTGGAAGGGGCCAGGGGTGACATGTGTCATGTTCCAATGGGTCTACAGGTTATGTGATACGCATAATTTGGGTGACATGTGGCACGTCAAACTTGGGTCCACATCACCCTGGGTGATGTCATTGCGCCACATCACTCCAGACTGATCATCTTTCATGCTCTTCGATCTAGCAGCCAAGGTAGGGCCCCATAACCTTTGGATCAACGGCCTCCACTGCTTTGAAACTTCGGTGTTCAGGGGTTTCATGGTGTGGACTTATCCTTTCTCCCAGAGTGGGTCAGCATCGGGATGACTACAACCTAGATATGACAGTTACGAAAAGTCCCGAAGTGTCCTTGAATCGATGATTCATGTCACTTCAGGCTTCAGATCTTATCGCTACACCACACCTTGAATTCCTCGGAGTGCCCAGTCTCTATAATAAGGGATCTAGCACCACACTTCCCTTGTGTATTGACAACTGGGAGGGATCCCGAAGAATCCTTAGATACACAGTCCATATTACTTCACAAATTCGGCCTTCAGGGGTTTTGATGTTACAACACACTTGTTCTCCTGAAGCAGTCAACGTCGGGCTGACCTCGTCTTAGGTCTAACGGTTCGAGGGTTGTCCACGTAACTCCAAAGATCTATGGCTCGTAACTTCCTCTCAAGGGTCCCTTGGGCCACTCCTAGATGGACAACTGTCATCCCAAAACACTCTGGTAAGAATGTGTGGCACCTACCTCAGGTCATCGACGTCCCCTTACCATGCCACGACGTCTCCACACCTGGAAACGTCGTCACTTGACACGTGGTCCCCCACGTGCTCTTCAACTTGATACCTGCGTCCCTATGATCGAACGGTCAAGAGGGGTCCCGAAGGATCCTCAGATATACGGTCCTGATCACTTCGCGACTCCGACCTTCGAGGGTTTTAGCTTTACTGCCACTCCATTCTCCCGAAGCATAACTTCGTCGAAGTACCGTGTGTGGGTCCCTTCTCTTGAATGATCAGACGGTAGGCGGGACTCCTAATGATCTCCCCCAAATCTACGACTCTCCTTTACTTCGTCACTTCAGTGTTCGTGGGGGTTTGATGCCATAGCATCTCCATTCTCCCAAAGTGGGATTTCGCTGAAGTACCTAGTGCTACTCCCTCACTAGACTCTATCTAATGGCTGCAAGTGGCTCCCAGTGGATTCCCTTATCCACGGCTCTCAACCTTTCGCGACTCCGACATTAAGGTGTTTTGGACAGTTATGAAGTTTAACATCCCAGAGCTTCGAGCTCCCGGAGCTCCAAAGTCATTAAGAGATATCTCCTTTCGGACTTAGCACAGGGTTCCCAGACCTTGGTCATATGAATCCTCCTGAACGGATCTCATCCGCTCGTCTTCCAAACGAAAGGATCTTCCCTTTCGAGACTTAAATCTCAATATCCTTCCTTAGCTTCATCATGAAATTGTTAAGGACTTGGGCATGATATGTCGGTCACACAACAAGGAGTATGAAGGAGATATCTTCTTTAGACGGACATGGCCAGACTGGCGCAATACTTTATATCTCAATCGTCCTACAAGTTTATGTCCCAAGACACCTTGAAGGCTAAGTTGGGGCATATAGATGATCAATCAGAAGCATAAGTTCACAAGAAGATGAATGCATACACATAGCTTGACCATTCAATACAAAAACCATTTATACATATATAAATACATGCATTCATCCATAATCCCATTTCAATGCATAAGGTATGAAAATACTTATCATAACCAGTCGACGTGATGCAACTGCTGAAAGGGGTGCTCGTTTCCACGCAACCATAGGCTTAGTCACTCCTAACGGATTTACCACTGGCCACCCCCGAGCTAGACCATGATGCTCTGAGATAAAATCCTTTCTTCCAGCTCAATAACAGTTAGGGATGGAGGTTACTCTCCTCCTCCCGACTCAACGACAATTAGGGATGGAGGTTACTCTCCTCCTCCCACGGGATCTTGGCAATAGGTTTCCTCGATACCAAGCAAAGAGGTCTTCCTCGGTACTTCTTCAGTCACTCACCAACCTTGTTTATCAGCTTGTATCATAACCCTGCTAGCCACTTCCTGCGATCAAAACACAACCTTTTTTTCCTCAGTTCTTCCTCGAACTCAATAGCTTAGTCTCTCGTCTTTGCAGTCTTCGCAGGTCTTCCTCTTCCCACCACGCCTTCCTTTATTGCCTTCCTCAACAAGATTGCATGTGGCTCGAATTCGTAGTCTTTGGTCTTGTCTGGAAGACTCACAGATGGGTGCTCTGCCCCATCCCCTCATTAACTCTTGAGGTGGTATTCCCACCTACCAACCTGACTGTAATTCATTCCTGGGTCAAAGGGTTGTTCTGATCCTAAGCAATTAAATCCAACAAAGTACTGGTTTGGTGGGGTTTATCTCAACCATTCCAGGTTCCCCTCACCATCTCTTTCATAGCATCTGTGGTCTCTCTTGGCAAACCCCCTTTCAGTAGTTATACGACACTTATCCATTTTCCATTAAAACATAAATTACATGCATTGACCTTTTATTCAAAGGTCCATCAAATCAAGCATTCACACATATCAAGTTTGCCATAGTCTCTTGGCCAATATAGTTATATTTGAAAACTGGGGGAAACAAGGGTGTTACACCTAACTTTACAACTACGTAGAAGAAACATTTAGTAGTAAAGGCAACAGATTATCAACTTATATCAACGAATTTGTATAAGTTAGACGCAGATGGTATTCTTCGGTGATGTGTATTGGAGCATGAAAGGCCTATGATATTATCAAAGGCACATGAAGGAGTTGTGGGAGGCCACTATGACAGGAAAGCCATGACTTAGAATATTTTCCACACAGGACTTTGGTAGCCCACTCTTCATAAGGACGCTAAGGAGTTCTGTCAAACCTGTGATGTCCGTCAGAGAGTGGGAAATCCATCCATAAGAGATGAGATGCCTTTAGTATCGCAAGTTACATTGCATGCTTTTGATAAATGGGCAGTTGATTTCATTGCACCGATCAACCCACCAACAAAAAGGTCAGGAGCAAGAAATATAATCACTGCGATAGATTATTTGACCCGATGGGTTGAAGCAAAATGTGTCAGAGATTGCAGCACGAAGACTATTGCGCGATTCCTTTTTTAGAATGTTGTTACAAGGTTTGGATGTCTGATAATCCTTATGAGTGATCATGGGACCCATTTCTTGAATAGAATGATTTTTTCTTTGATAGAGAAATTTCATATTCACCACCAAAATATCACACCTTATCATCCTCAGGCGAATGGAACAGTGGAAGCATTTAACAAGATCCTAGAGCATGCACTGACGAAGATATGTAATGTAAATCGAGATGATTGATATTTGAGGATTCCTGCAATACTATGGGCATACCGAACTACATGTAAGAAGATGACATGACTTACACCATTTTGTTTAGCATATGGTTAGGAAGCAATGATTCCCATGGAATTCATTATGCTGAGTCTGCGCATTATTGCGCTGACAAAGCTCACTGATTCTGGCGCAGTAGAGAAAAGACTATCAAAACTAGTAGAACTGGAGGAAGACTGTTTCATCATTGGATTTTATCAACAAGTTCAAAAAGTGCACGAAAAGGCATGGCATAACAAACATATTAAAAAGAAGAAGTTTCAGATGGGAGACTTAGTTTTTCTCTATGAAAACACATTTTTTCAGCACCCTAGAAAGCTCCAAATGCACTAGTTGGGTCCATATGTGATAAGATTTGTGAGAGAAGTAGGTGTTGTTGAGTTGGAGAAATTAAACGGGGAAACCATGGAAGGGCTTGTAAACAGTAGTCAGTTGAAACTTTATAGGGACAATCATCGTGTTTTCGCACACTAGTCTGAGCACGCAGTATATGTACCATATTATTTGTATTATATAGAAAAAAAAAAAGCAATAAAACTGCTTGAGGCAAGCCATAATAAACAATTGAAGAGGCAAAGTTCTAAATCGAACATTGTTCAAAGATTCAAAGATGAATAAGAAAGTTTCATGGAAAGGAAGGAAAATTGAACTATGTGCTGAAAGGAGAATTGGAGAACCAAGATAAAGACCTGTGCATAAGACAAAAAAGGCATTAAAGAACAAACATCATGGCAAGACAATGGGAACGCATAGTCATAATTGGCAAGTGGCGATAAAGATATTGACAGGATGGAAAATCTAAACCATGGTTCGTCGAAATATATGAATTTAATGCAAAATTTGGAAGGAATTGAATGTGAATACAATCGGATGGGACAGAGAATTTTGAGTGCGAAGAGGAATACAACAGTTGCCAATAGCCTATAAAAGCAGAACAGGAGGCGGTGAGTAAAGTTTATTGTTGTGTTGACATTTGAAGAGAACGAAAGAGAGAGTCAAGTGTGTTGCAGAACGAATCGAGGTACATAGAGTTATGGTGCCACCAAAGGTAGGATCATCCACATCGAGAACGAAGAAGCCGCGTAGTAAGCAGACATCAACACCATTGCAAGAAGAAATCTCGAGAGCGGAAGCAATAGATCCAATATTAGCAAACTTTCCTAGAGCATATGTGCCACCTAGAAATCCCATGACCAAGCAAGTCAGACTGCAGAAAGAGGTGAAGTATGACCTAGTTACACCAATGATTCCACCTGGCGTCACTATCGAAAGAGATATGTTGGGCATCGTAGGAATCCTTAGATTTTCAAACCATGAACTGACAAATATAAAGAAGTTTCTAGAGTTGGCGTTAGAGAATTACTTACCCACATCTATCAAACCAGATTCACTTATAATCACGTTCGAGCCACAAGAATGGGTCACATGACTACAAACAAAAAGAATATTGAAGCTGTTGGAGATCTCACACTTTGCCAAAAGCACATAGATCAACATCTGCATCGAGTTATTGTTAAGATGTGTCCATGGATGATTTCTATGGTTCGACAGGGTAGTGTCAATTGACACACAATTGATTGCGTGGATTACAGGATTGCCATCAACAAGGGAAGACCCTCTACCATTCTTCACAGATAAGATGCAGAAAAAAGCCGTAGTAGAAAGAATGAAGGAAAAATATGGCACATTCAGAGGATCGCACAGACTAGAGGTTGCAAGTGTCAATGATGATACTGTAAGATTTGTGACACATGTGTTGGCCTATAATTTACTTGGAAATTTTGCAGAGATCAAGTGCCAGCAGGAGTTATAGCAGCAACAGAGAAGTGCGCAGTAGGAGTCATGATGAGCTGGGCAAAATTTCTCATGAATCAGTTTTTAACCGACTGTGGGGAGGCACAGGAGAAAGGAATGGAGTTCCATTATTCGTGGTTATTAATTTTCATAGCATTAGTTGCATGGAGGAAATAAGAAAAGACATAATTCCTAGAGAGTATGTAGAAACCATACTTGGCATCAAGGTATGTTTCATTGTGGCAAATCGCACACAAGAACAAACAGATGGAAAACAACATTACCCTATATGTCTACAAGGAGACAATCCAGTAATGCATTGAGGATACACCGTGCATTCAACCGTAGATAGTGGAAGCATACAAAGATATATCATGATTCAAGGTAGGACCACACCATATCTATGTTCAAGCGAAGAGGGACCCGGATCAACAATGGTTGCCAACGCACGACAGGTTGACAGAACAAGACATCGACTAGATTGTAAATGACGGGGAAGATGAGTGGAAAATCCAACAGATAGAAACAATGCAGAAGGATACGCAACAAACATAGAAGGAGACACAAGAACCAAAAAAGGATCAAGAAGAAGAATAACATGAACAAGGAGAACAAGGGAGTGGTGAAGGTGACACACCGGAAACAACACCGCCCATTGGAGAAAAGAGCATCTGAAGGAGCGATCGGTGCACAAGCATAAGAAGAGGAAAGCCTTCAAGCAAGTAGCGATCCAAGGTTTGACTAAGGATGACTTAAAGAAAATCGAAGATCAAGTGAAGGATGAAATGAAAGAATCATTTTTGCGAGTTGTGCATAAATAGGAGGAAATCCACTCGAATCTGTAGGTGCAGATAGCCAAACTACATCAGATTTTGGAGTCAACCCAAATAGTGCAAGTCTGAATGACAAAAGAGGAATAGACTAAGAGTACAACAAATACTATAGAGTCACAACTGACTATATCACAACTATCATCATCATAGCGACCGATAATAAAGATATCAGCAGGGGCTATAGAGTTCCCCACAACCGAGATGCAGGACCAAGCGCAAGCATTAAGTCATATTGTCTTATTGTTGTCTCAGTTACCCATGAATGTGTTACACAACTTGCAGATAAGTGTTACACAGGAAATTCATTTGGGTGCAGAGTCGACTTCTATGGAGTTGGCCAAAGTGAATGAGGACAATGCAGCACTGCACGCAGAATACAATAAACTAGTGCAAGAACGGGACGAGGCTGCACAGAGACAAGCGAGGTTGCATGATCCAAATAGATCTAGGAACATCATAGAAGTTTCAGAAGTGTCCCAAGAGGCCTAGAATGGCATCAGCAGACAGAGAAAGGGAAAAATTCAAAGTTACCAAAACTCAGTGAAAAGGGCATGATCGTGAATAGCGCGTCGCAAGATTTCTAACGACGCAAACGGCTTGTCAAACAAAGTTACAGATTGAAATATATTTGCGGTCAAAGTTGCGGTCAAAAAGGGAAAGTCAACAAGGGCCACATCATCATCCATACTACTAACGTCAACAGCTAACATGGAAGGATGACGTCAGCATGACAGTTGCTGACATCAACATGCCATGTGGCAACACCATAGGCTTCCACGTGTCACCCACCAATAGGCTTTTCGGGGCTCCATGTGGATCGGTAGAAAAGTGCCACGTGGAACCAGCCAAAAGGCACCACGTGTCCTGTACAGAGCTGACGTGAAGGTGACATCAGTAGCCAGGTGGGCCAATCTATGGATTTCACGTATCCCAATTGGAGGGCGCCACGTGGCACCCCTGAAATGCGTAAGGAGGGCTCGTGACCGAAAAATAAAAAAATTATATATAACAGGATCCCACTAAATCTGGTAGAGGTCCCGCCATATATGGCTAGATCCGCCATGTCTAGAAGCCGCAAACCAAGTATAGCAAAGGTTACAACCAAAGAGACAAAATGGGAGGCCCGTGGGTTTGACCCTGGGACCTCCACCACATACAACGCTTTAACTTTAGCGCCAATAACCAATTCGCCTAACGGACCCATTGGTAACTCTGTCCACCCACTTACTATTTAAGCCAGGTTTTCGTCCAGCCAGAGGGGGGAGCGCGCCAGTCCGCCCAGGTCTGTACCAAGCATGGTTTTCTATGCAGATATCAATGCATTGATTGCACAAAGTTGCACGCAAATCGAGATAGAGGTCCAAAGGAGGCCTGAAGGTGCTTGTGTCTGATGGAGACGATTTGACAGTCGTTTTTACGTGATTTGGCGATGTGAATCCAATGGCAAGGTATGTTTTTATAGCAGAGCTTTAGATCAACAAGCTAATTTCTAGAGAATCCAATGTGAGCATGTTTTTCATTATGTTGTTTTGTCATTAAATGTTGCAGCATAACATACGTGTTACAAGTCTGAAAGAGCATGGAGGGGTTGCAACAAGGCAGCACGATCAGTCTATTCCTTCTATCTCTTCTTTTGTTCTCTTCTTCCACATAAAACCAATCAGTTACATGTGACAGAGAAATTGTGGCACTTCCATGATAAGTGGCCAACGAAGCAGTTCTAAATCTCGTAGAGTCAAGATCTTTGTATGGGCTGCATATATATGCTTGGATCTGAGCAACAGATCTAAGACACTCTATGGCTCCACGGTGATGGGGATCATCTTTTATTATTCCTCTTTTTATGTATTGAGTATGTGGGAATGATGTCCATTTCAACATCATGGATGCCTCATAAGCATGAGAACTTGTGAAGCTTGTATTCATTCCTGATCACATTCTGATCTCTTGTTGCCGTCACCGAAAAGGGACTTTGGCCTTACGTCTTGTAAAGGAGAGACATCATTACAGTGATGAGAATAAAGTGGTCAAGCTTTGGAGCATGACCTAGAGACATAGCCCACATTGTGTTAACTCTGTTATCAATGGAAGTGTCATATCCATTATGTGTATTATGTTCTTATGTTGCTTTTCTATGAATTTCCGCACATAGGATATTAAATGCAAGCATGACATATAACGCATAAGAAACACTAAAGAGGTTTTATTCACTTTGGATTCAAGCTCATAAGACTTCAACTTTACCTTTAGTTGCAAATCGCTCAAGTAAAATGATCTATAACTGACCCTTTTGAAGAAGTGACAGAATCAACCAATTATTGGAAACTAATCACCCTCGGGTTCAAATCATGATGGTATCAGAGCAGGCTTGATAATGATTGTAGGTGTTGAAACTAAGGATGGCAAGGTCACCAAAACAATTGTGGTTCGATGAGCTTCAAGAGCTCAACCAAATGCTTCAAGCAAAGAATGTTGGATTGAATACATTGTTGTATGTTGCAGAAGAAGAGAACCAAAGGTTGCAAGAGCAATTGAAAGCCATGAAGATGCAGACAGGGGAAGACTCTACGAACAAGATGGTGATAAGACCATTGTGTTACCATGGCAACATCACCAGTTATGGGAGCGAGCATGACAATGCAAATGCATACACACTTTTTCAAGCAAATGAAGATGACCTACAGGCATCCATAAACCAAGGAGGATTCCTTGAAGCATCTTCCATTAATCCTTCTCACCAGGAACAACTGGACACATCTCAAGAAGCTGACCAAGAGTCCTAGTTTGAGATGGAGGTAAATAAGCCATGTATAGTTCCTTTCTTGATTAATGCTGATGACTCTTTTGAAATCCTTGAACAACATGCTTCTTGCATCGGCTTAAAGTTGATGAGAAAAATGGGATACAAAGGAGGTGGCCTTGAAGCCAATGGCCAAGGTATTGTGGATCCCATCGAGGCAGTGGTTTGGCCTCGTTATGCTAGGATAGGCTATGTCCCAAAGGATGTTGGAGAAAGCTCCAGAACCATTCGGGAAGAAGACCCCAGGACAGTCATTGAGACTCCAGAGGTCAACAGTTCATTAGGAGATGAAATTGATTCAATGCAGGCTGAGAGCACAGCTTCTCATGATCGAGGATTAGAGACATCCCAAGGGAGAGATGAGCATCACAATGACAGAGTTGAGACCAACTCTTCTTTCCAGTTTGATTCCAAAGGAAAATCACCGAGGTATAAGAAATCTCGAAACACTAAAATGCCATTTTATTATAAGCATGTTAATAATATAAAATAGAGCTTGTGGCATCAAAGACCATACACTTTTTGTGGATTGAATAACCACGCAGTATCCCAGTGTTGGAAGAGAAATTCCTTATGCAGGAAGATTATGGAAACCGAGAGAAGGACGAGGATAGCAGATTACTTTCCACACAAAAAAAAGAGCAGGGAAAATGCACCTCTGAAGGAGAGAGGCTATTGTAGCCATTGTAGCAGAGATGGGCATCATGAGGCCACTTGTTGGGCCTTACATCTAGATCTACGCCCAAAGAGGAACAAGAAGACCAGGCAGACACCTCCGAGAGAGACAACCAGTCATGCAATGTTGTAGGGAAATCTGCTACCAGGAGGAAACCAACTACCAAAGAAAGGACAACTCGATAAAGAGGACATGTTCGACATAATGGCTTAATGAATAGGGAAAATCCTTGAGTCAATCGAGAGTGGCCATCTTTGTAAATCACATGTTGTGATTCAGACCCCATAAAAGGGTATTATGTAAAAGTGATAATTGTTAATATCACTCCTTTTCTGGCACATGTTGATATTGTTAGGCCTTGTGAGGCAGTTTGGTTATGGGTTTCTTATTGTAAGTCCAATGGACGTGAAACTTATAATCTAAAGACTTTTCGGGACCAAAAGTCCTTTCAGTTGGGAGGCACGATCCGGATGGATCTAGGGAACATCACAGAAGTTTCAGAAGTATCCCAGGAGGCCCAGAATGGACTCAGCAAGCAGAGAAAGGGAAAAATTCAAAGTTACCAAAACTCAGTGAAAAGGGCATGATCATGAAGAGCGTGTCACAATATTTCTAATGTTTCAAACGGCTCGTCATACAGAGTTACGGATTGAAAGATATTCGCGGTCAAAGTTGCGGTCAAACAGGGCAAGTCAACATGGGCCACATCATCATCCGTATTGTTGACGTCAGCAGCTGACATGGTAGGATGATGTCAACATGACAGATGTTGACGTTAGCATGCCATGTGGCAGCACCATAGGCTACCATGTGTCACCTGCCAATAGGATTTTCGGGGCTCCATGTGGACCGATAGAAAAGTGCCACATGGCACCCCCAGGTGATGCCATGTGGCACCAACCAGAAGGTGCCACGTGTCCTGTACGGAGTTGGCGTGGAGGTGACATCAGCAGCTAGGTGGGCCAATCTACAGATACCACGTGGCCCGATCGGAGGGTGCCACGTGGCACCCCCAAAATGCCCAAGGAGGGTCCGTGACCGAAAAATAAAAAATATATATATATATAACAGGACCCCGCCAAATCTGGCGAAGGTCCCACCATATCTGCCTACATCTACCATGTCTAGAAGTTGCCAACCAAGTATAGCAAAGGTTACAACCAAAGATCCAAAATGGGAGGCCCGTGGGTTTGACCCCAGGACCTCCCCCACATACAACGCTTTAACTTTAGCGCCAGTAACCAACTCGCCTAACAGACCCATGGTAACTCCATCCACCCAATTACTATTTAAGTTGGGTTTTTGCCTAACCAGAGCGGGCAGCATGCTGGTCCACCCAGGTCCGTACTGGGTATGGTTTTCTATGCAGATGTCAGTGCATTAACTACACAGAGTTGCATGCAAATCGAGACAGAGGTCCAGAGGAGGCCTGAAGGTGCCTGTGTCCGATGGAGATGATTTGACAGTCGTTTTTAGATAATTTGGCGACGCGAATCCAAAGGGGAGGTCTATTTTTGCAGCAAAGCTTTAGATCAGCAAACTAAGTTCTGGAGAAGCCAATGTAAGCATGCTTTTCATTATGTTGTTTTGTCATTAAATGTTACAGCATAACATACGTGTTACAGGCCTGAAAGAGCATGGAGGGGCTGCAGCAAGGCAACATGATCAGTTTATTCCTTCTATATATTCTTTTCTTCTCTTCTTCCACATAAAACCAATCAGTTGCATGTGACAAATAAATTGTGGCACTTACATGATAAGTGGCCAACGAAGTAGTTCTAAATCTCGTAGATTTGGGATCTTTGTATGGGCTGCATATATATGCTTGGATATGAGCAACATATCTAAGGCACTCTACGGCTCCATGGTGATGGGGGTCATCTTTTATTCTTCCTCTTTTTATGTATTGAGTATGTGGGAATGATGTCCATGTCAGCAGCATGGATGCCTCGTAATCATGAGAACTTGTGAAGCTTGTATAGATTCCAGATCACATTCCGATCTCTTGTTGTCGTCATCGAAAAGGGACTTTGGCCTTACATCTTGTAAAGGAGAGACATCATTACAGCGAGGAGAATAAAGCGGTCAAGCTTTGGAGCATGACCCGGAGATGTAGCTTGCATCGGGTGAACTCCGTTATCAAGGGAAGTGTTATGTCCATTATGTGTATTATGTTCTTATGTTGCTTTTCTATGAATTTCCGCACATAGGATATTAAATGCAAGGATGACATATAACACATAAGAAAAACTAAAGAGGTTTTATTCAATTTGGATTCAAGCTCATAAGACTTTAACTTTACCTTTAATTGCAAATCGCTCAAGTAAAACGATCTATAACTGATCCTTTTGAAGGAGTGACAAAATCAACCAATTATTGGAAACTAATCACCCCTGGGTTCAGGTCATTGCACCAAATAGTACAAGAAGTATATAGCAACATATCGGAAGTATACATGGAAGTAAATGCCCCATTGGAAGAGAAAGTAATGAACATCAGTGAAGTTATTCAAGGCTTTCGCGTGAAGATTGTTGACTTGGAAGCTCACACTACCCCAAGTACTCCACCAAAAGAAAGAGAGTAGAGGGAGAACACAATAATGACCACCGTGGAGAACATTAGAAGTTTGTATGAAGAATGTGCGGAGTTTTATGAAGAAAGGTTACAAGTATGGAATCAATTACTGGAGAATGCAGAATTACAAGCGTTGGAACAAAGTTTATCGACTACGTGGGAGAAGGAACAGAAGATCAAAGATACAATGAATACTCTGCCACCAACAACGTGGATGACTGCAATCATTGAGAATAGGCATTTGAACCAAGAGATAAACCAAATCATAGTTGAACAATAGACTCTTGCGCGTAAACTCGAGTCGTTGCACGAGGAAGCGTTTAGGGTGACAAAAGAACTTGCAGCAGCGCAAGGCATGGTAAGACAAGCAATGCAAGATAGTGCATAAAAGTCGAATACCCATATTATTGCACAGATGGTAGACGAGATTGTGGCACGGGAAGTACAAACAAAGGAGAAGATCACAATTGCAAAGGAGACCTTTGAGAAGCTCGTTGTGACACTGAAGGGAGCACAACATAAGGCTTGAGTGGCTCAGGACGAGCCACATGTGAGTGTTGGGGGGCTGTTGGGACAAGAATTTTTGGGACTAGTTTTGGGAACTATGCAGTGCGTGCAAAAGAAGGAAAGGTAGTTGGCGCACTTTCAGGATCAACACGCGTGAAAGGAGGAAAACAATTGTAAGTCGTTTGGCATTTTGGTCCATCGAAAAGGGCTAAGCCCTATAAATATGTAAGGGTTGGGATAGAAAAGAGAACTTAGAAACTAGTCGAGAGTAAGAAGAGCTAAGTGTGCACTATATGCGTGAATGTGAGAGTGAAGAGAGACATACAGAAAGATAGGAGAACGACAAGGGCATAGTGTATGAGTGCAGTGCACATATTTTGTAAGGGATGTTTATGAATAATATAATAAGAAGCATGTTGTTGTGGACGTAGCCCATCTTGGGTTAACCACATTAAATCCCGGTGTATATGTGTGCGATGATGTCATTGTTCTATGTATTGCGCTCATATGATTCACTTTCTATTATTATGAATATGTTAAAAAAAAATTGTGTTTCTACACACATGATGAATGGTATAATGAACTAAGGCTAAGTATAACGGTTATGATGAATGCCTCACAACCCTTCATGATTGTGGAAACCTAGTTCTTGTAGTCCCGATAGATACCTCGAGTGAGACTTCACCTACTTATGGGTGATGCCAAAAGGGACGATATCTTGGGGTTTTGTTGGTGAATTAATGTCGAACCCCAGGTCTTCTCGTTGCGCGCCAACAACAAGTAACTATAAATTCTCAGGGATTTTTTCTCTAGTAGGGGTATGACTATTAACATTGACAAAACAAAGGTTATGATAATTAAATCCAAAAAGATCACTTGTGCTAATTTTGTGTACAACAACAATAGCTTAAAGGAAGTGACTTCATACAAATATCTTGGAATTGATCTTCATCTCAAGCTTAATTGGAACTATAGCATTG
>ML815066.1:81074-97587 GCA_009831015.1 Picea engelmannii
TGGTTTTTAAGCGACTCGTCCATGATCCCAAGCAGGCCAAGTGTTGTAACCATGCTCTGATACCAATTTGTAACACACTCATCCCCTAAATGCTCTTTTAAGGAGCGAGGCATCATAATTTTGTTTTCCTCTTAAATCAAATCCTCCTACTTAAACCAACAAAGGACTCAATCCCTTTCTTATATATCGGTTGTAGAGGAATTTGACACTTCGGTGCTTTGGAGCTTCGACGTTGAATGCCTCTTTGTTATCTAAGCACGAGACCTCTCGGAGTCCCATAAGCTTGACACGTGTCTTCAGCCTTCGGGCCTTTTGGGTCTCTCTACAATATTGCACCCCAAATCCTTCGAAGTACGAAGTCCCGAAGTTTCGGTCACTTCACCGACCAATTTGGCTAGGCGGCTCGTACCAGGGGATGACACGTGGAAGGGGCCAGGGGTGACATGTGTCATGTTCCAATGGGTCTACAGGTTATGTGATACGCATAATTTGGGTGACATGTGGCACGTCAAACTTGGGTCCACATCACCCTGGGTGATGTCATTGCGCCACATCACTCCAGACTGATCATCTTTCATGCTCTTCGATCTAGCAGCCAAGGTAGGGCCCCATAACCTTTGGATCAACGGCCTCCACTGCTTTGAAACTTCGGTGTTCAGGGGTTTCATGGTGTGGACTTATCCTTTCTCCCAGAGTGGGTCAGCATCGGGATGACTACAACCTAGATATGACAGTTACGAAAAGTCCCGAAGTGTCCTTGAATCGATGATTCATGTCACTTCAGGCTTCAGATCTTATCGCTACACCACACCTTGAATTCCTCGGAGTGCCCAGTCTCTATAATAAGGGATCTAGCACCACACTTCCCTTGTGTATTGACAACTGGGAGGGATCCCGAAGAATCCTTAGATACACAGTCCATATTACTTCACAAATTCGGCCTTCAGGGGTTTTGATGTTACAACACACTTGTTCTCCTGAAGCAGTCAACGTCGGGCTGACCTCGTCTTAGGTCTAACGGTTCGAGGGTTGTCCACGTAACTCCAAAGATCTATGGCTCGTAACTTCCTCTCAAGGGTCCCTTGGGCCACTCCTAGATGGACAACTGTCATCCCAAAACACTCTGGTAAGAATGTGTGGCACCTACCTCAGGTCATCGACGTCCCCTTACCATGCCACGACGTCTCCACACCTGGAAACGTCGTCACTTGACACGTGGTCCCCCACGTGCTCTTCAACTTGATACCTGCGTCCCTATGATCGAACGGTCAAGAGGGGTCCCGAAGGATCCTCAGATATACGGTCCTGATCACTTCGCGACTCCGACCTTCGAGGGTTTTAGCTTTACTGCCACTCCATTCTCCCGAAGCATAACTTCGTCGAAGTACCGTGTGTGGGTCCCTTCTCTTGAATGATCAGACGGTAGGCGGGACTCCTAATGATCTCCCCCAAATCTACGACTCTCCTTTACTTCGTCACTTCAGTGTTCGTGGGGGTTTGATGCCATAGCATCTCCATTCTCCCAAAGTGGGATTTCGCTGAAGTACCTAGTGCTACTCCCTCACTAGACTCTATCTAATGGCTGCAAGTGGCTCCCAGTGGATTCCCTTATCCACGGCTCTCAACCTTTCGCGACTCCGACATTAAGGTGTTTTGGACAGTTATGAAGTTTAACATCCCAGAGCTTCGAGCTCCCGGAGCTCCAAAGTCATTAAGAGATATCTCCTTTCGGACTTAGCACAGGGTTCCCAGACCTTGGTCATATGAATCCTCCTGAACGGATCTCATCCGCTCGTCTTCCAAACGAAAGGATCTTCCCTTTCGAGACTTAAATCTCAATATCCTTCCTTAGCTTCATCATGAAATTGTTAAGGACTTGGGCATGATATGTCGGTCACACAACAAGGAGTATGAAGGAGATATCTTCTTTAGACGGACATGGCCAGACTGGCGCAATACTTTATATCTCAATCGTCCTACAAGTTTATGTCCCAAGACACCTTGAAGGCTAAGTTGGGGCATATAGATGATCAATCAGAAGCATAAGTTCACAAGAAGATGAATGCATACACATAGCTTGACCATTCAATACAAAAACCATTTATACATATATAAATACATGCATTCATCCATAATCCCATTTCAATGCATAAGGTATGAAAATACTTATCATAACCAGTCGACGTGATGCAACTGCTGAAAGGGGTGCTCGTTTCCACGCAACCATAGGCTTAGTCACTCCTAACGGATTTACCACTGGCCACCCCCGAGCTAGACCATGATGCTCTGAGATAAAATCCTTTCTTCCAGCTCAATAACAGTTAGGGATGGAGGTTACTCTCCTCCTCCCGACTCAACGACAATTAGGGATGGAGGTTACTCTCCTCCTCCCACGGGATCTTGGCAATAGGTTTCCTCGATACCAAGCAAAGAGGTCTTCCTCGGTACTTCTTCAGTCACTCACCAACCTTGTTTATCAGCTTGTATCATAACCCTGCTAGCCACTTCCTGCGATCAAAACACAACCTTTTTTTCCTCAGTTCTTCCTCGAACTCAATAGCTTAGTCTCTCGTCTTTGCAGTCTTCGCAGGTCTTCCTCTTCCCACCACGCCTTCCTTTATTGCCTTCCTCAACAAGATTGCATGTGGCTCGAATTCGTAGTCTTTGGTCTTGTCTGGAAGACTCACAGATGGGTGCTCTGCCCCATCCCCTCATTAACTCTTGAGGTGGTATTCCCACCTACCAACCTGACTGTAATTCATTCCTGGGTCAAAGGGTTGTTCTGATCCTAAGCAATTAAATCCAACAAAGTACTGGTTTGGTGGGGTTTATCTCAACCATTCCAGGTTCCCCTCACCATCTCTTTCATAGCATCTGTGGTCTCTCTTGGCAAACCCCCTTTCAGTAGTTATACGACACTTATCCATTTTCCATTAAAACATAAATTACATGCATTGACCTTTTATTCAAAGGTCCATCAAATCAAGCATTCACACATATCAAGTTTGCCATAGTCTCTTGGCCAATATAGTTATATTTGAAAACTGGGGGAAACAAGGGTGTTACACCTAACTTTACAACTACGTAGAAGAAACATTTAGTAGTAAAGGCAACAGATTATCAACTTATATCAACGAATTTGTATAAGTTAGACGCAGATGGTATTCTTCGGTGATGTGTATTGGAGCATGAAAGGCCTATGATATTATCAAAGGCACATGAAGGAGTTGTGGGAGGCCACTATGACAGGAAAGCCATGACTTAGAATATTTTCCACACAGGACTTTGGTAGCCCACTCTTCATAAGGACGCTAAGGAGTTCTGTCAAACCTGTGATGTCCGTCAGAGAGTGGGAAATCCATCCATAAGAGATGAGATGCCTTTAGTATCGCAAGTTACATTGCATGCTTTTGATAAATGGGCAGTTGATTTCATTGCACCGATCAACCCACCAACAAAAAGGTCAGGAGCAAGAAATATAATCACTGCGATAGATTATTTGACCCGATGGGTTGAAGCAAAATGTGTCAGAGATTGCAGCACGAAGACTATTGCGCGATTCCTTTTTTAGAATGTTGTTACAAGGTTTGGATGTCTGATAATCCTTATGAGTGATCATGGGACCCATTTCTTGAATAGAATGATTTTTTCTTTGATAGAGAAATTTCATATTCACCACCAAAATATCACACCTTATCATCCTCAGGCGAATGGAACAGTGGAAGCATTTAACAAGATCCTAGAGCATGCACTGACGAAGATATGTAATGTAAATCGAGATGATTGATATTTGAGGATTCCTGCAATACTATGGGCATACCGAACTACATGTAAGAAGATGACATGACTTACACCATTTTGTTTAGCATATGGTTAGGAAGCAATGATTCCCATGGAATTCATTATGCTGAGTCTGCGCATTATTGCGCTGACAAAGCTCACTGATTCTGGCGCAGTAGAGAAAAGACTATCAAAACTAGTAGAACTGGAGGAAGACTGTTTCATCATTGGATTTTATCAACAAGTTCAAAAAGTGCACGAAAAGGCATGGCATAACAAACATATTAAAAAGAAGAAGTTTCAGATGGGAGACTTAGTTTTTCTCTATGAAAACACATTTTTTCAGCACCCTAGAAAGCTCCAAATGCACTAGTTGGGTCCATATGTGATAAGATTTGTGAGAGAAGTAGGTGTTGTTGAGTTGGAGAAATTAAACGGGGAAACCATGGAAGGGCTTGTAAACAGTAGTCAGTTGAAACTTTATAGGGACAATCATCGTGTTTTCGCACACTAGTCTGAGCACGCAGTATATGTACCATATTATTTGTATTATATAGAAAAAAAAAAAGCAATAAAACTGCTTGAGGCAAGCCATAATAAACAATTGAAGAGGCAAAGTTCTAAATCGAACATTGTTCAAAGATTCAAAGATGAATAAGAAAGTTTCATGGAAAGGAAGGAAAATTGAACTATGTGCTGAAAGGAGAATTGGAGAACCAAGATAAAGACCTGTGCATAAGACAAAAAAGGCATTAAAGAACAAACATCATGGCAAGACAATGGGAACGCATAGTCATAATTGGCAAGTGGCGATAAAGATATTGACAGGATGGAAAATCTAAACCATGGTTCGTCGAAATATATGAATTTAATGCAAAATTTGGAAGGAATTGAATGTGAATACAATCGGATGGGACAGAGAATTTTGAGTGCGAAGAGGAATACAACAGTTGCCAATAGCCTATAAAAGCAGAACAGGAGGCGGTGAGTAAAGTTTATTGTTGTGTTGACATTTGAAGAGAACGAAAGAGAGAGTCAAGTGTGTTGCAGAACGAATCGAGGTACATAGAGTTATGGTGCCACCAAAGGTAGGATCATCCACATCGAGAACGAAGAAGCCGCGTAGTAAGCAGACATCAACACCATTGCAAGAAGAAATCTCGAGAGCGGAAGCAATAGATCCAATATTAGCAAACTTTCCTAGAGCATATGTGCCACCTAGAAATCCCATGACCAAGCAAGTCAGACTGCAGAAAGAGGTGAAGTATGACCTAGTTACACCAATGATTCCACCTGGCGTCACTATCGAAAGAGATATGTTGGGCATCGTAGGAATCCTTAGATTTTCAAACCATGAACTGACAAATATAAAGAAGTTTCTAGAGTTGGCGTTAGAGAATTACTTACCCACATCTATCAAACCAGATTCACTTATAATCACGTTCGAGCCACAAGAATGGGTCACATGACTACAAACAAAAAGAATATTGAAGCTGTTGGAGATCTCACACTTTGCCAAAAGCACATAGATCAACATCTGCATCGAGTTATTGTTAAGATGTGTCCATGGATGATTTCTATGGTTCGACAGGGTAGTGTCAATTGACACACAATTGATTGCGTGGATTACAGGATTGCCATCAACAAGGGAAGACCCTCTACCATTCTTCACAGATAAGATGCAGAAAAAAGCCGTAGTAGAAAGAATGAAGGAAAAATATGGCACATTCAGAGGATCGCACAGACTAGAGGTTGCAAGTGTCAATGATGATACTGTAAGATTTGTGACACATGTGTTGGCCTATAATTTACTTGGAAATTTTGCAGAGATCAAGTGCCAGCAGGAGTTATAGCAGCAACAGAGAAGTGCGCAGTAGGAGTCATGATGAGCTGGGCAAAATTTCTCATGAATCAGTTTTTAACCGACTGTGGGGAGGCACAGGAGAAAGGAATGGAGTTCCATTATTCGTGGTTATTAATTTTCATAGCATTAGTTGCATGGAGGAAATAAGAAAAGACATAATTCCTAGAGAGTATGTAGAAACCATACTTGGCATCAAGGTATGTTTCATTGTGGCAAATCGCACACAAGAACAAACAGATGGAAAACAACATTACCCTATATGTCTACAAGGAGACAATCCAGTAATGCATTGAGGATACACCGTGCATTCAACCGTAGATAGTGGAAGCATACAAAGATATATCATGATTCAAGGTAGGACCACACCATATCTATGTTCAAGCGAAGAGGGACCCGGATCAACAATGGTTGCCAACGCACGACAGGTTGACAGAACAAGACATCGACTAGATTGTAAATGACGGGGAAGATGAGTGGAAAATCCAACAGATAGAAACAATGCAGAAGGATACGCAACAAACATAGAAGGAGACACAAGAACCAAAAAAGGATCAAGAAGAAGAATAACATGAACAAGGAGAACAAGGGAGTGGTGAAGGTGACACACCGGAAACAACACCGCCCATTGGAGAAAAGAGCATCTGAAGGAGCGATCGGTGCACAAGCATAAGAAGAGGAAAGCCTTCAAGCAAGTAGCGATCCAAGGTTTGACTAAGGATGACTTAAAGAAAATCGAAGATCAAGTGAAGGATGAAATGAAAGAATCATTTTTGCGAGTTGTGCATAAATAGGAGGAAATCCACTCGAATCTGTAGGTGCAGATAGCCAAACTACATCAGATTTTGGAGTCAACCCAAATAGTGCAAGTCTGAATGACAAAAGAGGAATAGACTAAGAGTACAACAAATACTATAGAGTCACAACTGACTATATCACAACTATCATCATCATAGCGACCGATAATAAAGATATCAGCAGGGGCTATAGAGTTCCCCACAACCGAGATGCAGGACCAAGCGCAAGCATTAAGTCATATTGTCTTATTGTTGTCTCAGTTACCCATGAATGTGTTACACAACTTGCAGATAAGTGTTACACAGGAAATTCATTTGGGTGCAGAGTCGACTTCTATGGAGTTGGCCAAAGTGAATGAGGACAATGCAGCACTGCACGCAGAATACAATAAACTAGTGCAAGAACGGGACGAGGCTGCACAGAGACAAGCGAGGTTGCATGATCCAAATAGATCTAGGAACATCATAGAAGTTTCAGAAGTGTCCCAAGAGGCCTAGAATGGCATCAGCAGACAGAGAAAGGGAAAAATTCAAAGTTACCAAAACTCAGTGAAAAGGGCATGATCGTGAATAGCGCGTCGCAAGATTTCTAACGACGCAAACGGCTTGTCAAACAAAGTTACAGATTGAAATATATTTGCGGTCAAAGTTGCGGTCAAAAAGGGAAAGTCAACAAGGGCCACATCATCATCCATACTACTAACGTCAACAGCTAACATGGAAGGATGACGTCAGCATGACAGTTGCTGACATCAACATGCCATGTGGCAACACCATAGGCTTCCACGTGTCACCCACCAATAGGCTTTTCGGGGCTCCATGTGGATCGGTAGAAAAGTGCCACGTGGAACCAGCCAAAAGGCACCACGTGTCCTGTACAGAGCTGACGTGAAGGTGACATCAGTAGCCAGGTGGGCCAATCTATGGATTTCACGTATCCCAATTGGAGGGCGCCACGTGGCACCCCTGAAATGCGTAAGGAGGGCTCGTGACCGAAAAATAAAAAAATTATATATAACAGGATCCCACTAAATCTGGTAGAGGTCCCGCCATATATGGCTAGATCCGCCATGTCTAGAAGCCGCAAACCAAGTATAGCAAAGGTTACAACCAAAGAGACAAAATGGGAGGCCCGTGGGTTTGACCCTGGGACCTCCACCACATACAACGCTTTAACTTTAGCGCCAATAACCAATTCGCCTAACGGACCCATTGGTAACTCTGTCCACCCACTTACTATTTAAGCCAGGTTTTCGTCCAGCCAGAGGGGGGAGCGCGCCAGTCCGCCCAGGTCTGTACCAAGCATGGTTTTCTATGCAGATATCAATGCATTGATTGCACAAAGTTGCACGCAAATCGAGATAGAGGTCCAAAGGAGGCCTGAAGGTGCTTGTGTCTGATGGAGACGATTTGACAGTCGTTTTTACGTGATTTGGCGATGTGAATCCAATGGCAAGGTATGTTTTTATAGCAGAGCTTTAGATCAACAAGCTAATTTCTAGAGAATCCAATGTGAGCATGTTTTTCATTATGTTGTTTTGTCATTAAATGTTGCAGCATAACATACGTGTTACAAGTCTGAAAGAGCATGGAGGGGTTGCAACAAGGCAGCACGATCAGTCTATTCCTTCTATCTCTTCTTTTGTTCTCTTCTTCCACATAAAACCAATCAGTTACATGTGACAGAGAAATTGTGGCACTTCCATGATAAGTGGCCAACGAAGCAGTTCTAAATCTCGTAGAGTCAAGATCTTTGTATGGGCTGCATATATATGCTTGGATCTGAGCAACAGATCTAAGACACTCTATGGCTCCACGGTGATGGGGATCATCTTTTATTATTCCTCTTTTTATGTATTGAGTATGTGGGAATGATGTCCATTTCAACATCATGGATGCCTCATAAGCATGAGAACTTGTGAAGCTTGTATTCATTCCTGATCACATTCTGATCTCTTGTTGCCGTCACCGAAAAGGGACTTTGGCCTTACGTCTTGTAAAGGAGAGACATCATTACAGTGATGAGAATAAAGTGGTCAAGCTTTGGAGCATGACCTAGAGACATAGCCCACATTGTGTTAACTCTGTTATCAATGGAAGTGTCATATCCATTATGTGTATTATGTTCTTATGTTGCTTTTCTATGAATTTCCGCACATAGGATATTAAATGCAAGCATGACATATAACGCATAAGAAACACTAAAGAGGTTTTATTCACTTTGGATTCAAGCTCATAAGACTTCAACTTTACCTTTAGTTGCAAATCGCTCAAGTAAAATGATCTATAACTGACCCTTTTGAAGAAGTGACAGAATCAACCAATTATTGGAAACTAATCACCCTCGGGTTCAAATCATGATGGTATCAGAGCAGGCTTGATAATGATTGTAGGTGTTGAAACTAAGGATGGCAAGGTCACCAAAACAATTGTGGTTCGATGAGCTTCAAGAGCTCAACCAAATGCTTCAAGCAAAGAATGTTGGATTGAATACATTGTTGTATGTTGCAGAAGAAGAGAACCAAAGGTTGCAAGAGCAATTGAAAGCCATGAAGATGCAGACAGGGGAAGACTCTACGAACAAGATGGTGATAAGACCATTGTGTTACCATGGCAACATCACCAGTTATGGGAGCGAGCATGACAATGCAAATGCATACACACTTTTTCAAGCAAATGAAGATGACCTACAGGCATCCATAAACCAAGGAGGATTCCTTGAAGCATCTTCCATTAATCCTTCTCACCAGGAACAACTGGACACATCTCAAGAAGCTGACCAAGAGTCCTAGTTTGAGATGGAGGTAAATAAGCCATGTATAGTTCCTTTCTTGATTAATGCTGATGACTCTTTTGAAATCCTTGAACAACATGCTTCTTGCATCGGCTTAAAGTTGATGAGAAAAATGGGATACAAAGGAGGTGGCCTTGAAGCCAATGGCCAAGGTATTGTGGATCCCATCGAGGCAGTGGTTTGGCCTCGTTATGCTAGGATAGGCTATGTCCCAAAGGATGTTGGAGAAAGCTCCAGAACCATTCGGGAAGAAGACCCCAGGACAGTCATTGAGACTCCAGAGGTCAACAGTTCATTAGGAGATGAAATTGATTCAATGCAGGCTGAGAGCACAGCTTCTCATGATCGAGGATTAGAGACATCCCAAGGGAGAGATGAGCATCACAATGACAGAGTTGAGACCAACTCTTCTTTCCAGTTTGATTCCAAAGGAAAATCACCGAGGTATAAGAAATCTCGAAACACTAAAATGCCATTTTATTATAAGCATGTTAATAATATAAAATAGAGCTTGTGGCATCAAAGACCATACACTTTTTGTGGATTGAATAACCACGCAGTATCCCAGTGTTGGAAGAGAAATTCCTTATGCAGGAAGATTATGGAAACCGAGAGAAGGACGAGGATAGCAGATTACTTTCCACACAAAAAAAAGAGCAGGGAAAATGCACCTCTGAAGGAGAGAGGCTATTGTAGCCATTGTAGCAGAGATGGGCATCATGAGGCCACTTGTTGGGCCTTACATCTAGATCTACGCCCAAAGAGGAACAAGAAGACCAGGCAGACACCTCCGAGAGAGACAACCAGTCATGCAATGTTGTAGGGAAATCTGCTACCAGGAGGAAACCAACTACCAAAGAAAGGACAACTCGATAAAGAGGACATGTTCGACATAATGGCTTAATGAATAGGGAAAATCCTTGAGTCAATCGAGAGTGGCCATCTTTGTAAATCACATGTTGTGATTCAGACCCCATAAAAGGGTATTATGTAAAAGTGATAATTGTTAATATCACTCCTTTTCTGGCACATGTTGATATTGTTAGGCCTTGTGAGGCAGTTTGGTTATGGGTTTCTTATTGTAAGTCCAATGGACGTGAAACTTATAATCTAAAGACTTTTCGGGACCAAAAGTCCTTTCAGTTGGGAGGCACGATCCGGATGGATCTAGGGAACATCACAGAAGTTTCAGAAGTATCCCAGGAGGCCCAGAATGGACTCAGCAAGCAGAGAAAGGGAAAAATTCAAAGTTACCAAAACTCAGTGAAAAGGGCATGATCATGAAGAGCGTGTCACAATATTTCTAATGTTTCAAACGGCTCGTCATACAGAGTTACGGATTGAAAGATATTCGCGGTCAAAGTTGCGGTCAAACAGGGCAAGTCAACATGGGCCACATCATCATCCGTATTGTTGACGTCAGCAGCTGACATGGTAGGATGATGTCAACATGACAGATGTTGACGTTAGCATGCCATGTGGCAGCACCATAGGCTACCATGTGTCACCTGCCAATAGGATTTTCGGGGCTCCATGTGGACCGATAGAAAAGTGCCACATGGCACCCCCAGGTGATGCCATGTGGCACCAACCAGAAGGTGCCACGTGTCCTGTACGGAGTTGGCGTGGAGGTGACATCAGCAGCTAGGTGGGCCAATCTACAGATACCACGTGGCCCGATCGGAGGGTGCCACGTGGCACCCCCAAAATGCCCAAGGAGGGTCCGTGACCGAAAAATAAAAAATATATATATATATAACAGGACCCCGCCAAATCTGGCGAAGGTCCCACCATATCTGCCTACATCTACCATGTCTAGAAGTTGCCAACCAAGTATAGCAAAGGTTACAACCAAAGATCCAAAATGGGAGGCCCGTGGGTTTGACCCCAGGACCTCCCCCACATACAACGCTTTAACTTTAGCGCCAGTAACCAACTCGCCTAACAGACCCATGGTAACTCCATCCACCCAATTACTATTTAAGTTGGGTTTTTGCCTAACCAGAGCGGGCAGCATGCTGGTCCACCCAGGTCCGTACTGGGTATGGTTTTCTATGCAGATGTCAGTGCATTAACTACACAGAGTTGCATGCAAATCGAGACAGAGGTCCAGAGGAGGCCTGAAGGTGCCTGTGTCCGATGGAGATGATTTGACAGTCGTTTTTAGATAATTTGGCGACGCGAATCCAAAGGGGAGGTCTATTTTTGCAGCAAAGCTTTAGATCAGCAAACTAAGTTCTGGAGAAGCCAATGTAAGCATGCTTTTCATTATGTTGTTTTGTCATTAAATGTTACAGCATAACATACGTGTTACAGGCCTGAAAGAGCATGGAGGGGCTGCAGCAAGGCAACATGATCAGTTTATTCCTTCTATATATTCTTTTCTTCTCTTCTTCCACATAAAACCAATCAGTTGCATGTGACAAATAAATTGTGGCACTTACATGATAAGTGGCCAACGAAGTAGTTCTAAATCTCGTAGATTTGGGATCTTTGTATGGGCTGCATATATATGCTTGGATATGAGCAACATATCTAAGGCACTCTACGGCTCCATGGTGATGGGGGTCATCTTTTATTCTTCCTCTTTTTATGTATTGAGTATGTGGGAATGATGTCCATGTCAGCAGCATGGATGCCTCGTAATCATGAGAACTTGTGAAGCTTGTATAGATTCCAGATCACATTCCGATCTCTTGTTGTCGTCATCGAAAAGGGACTTTGGCCTTACATCTTGTAAAGGAGAGACATCATTACAGCGAGGAGAATAAAGCGGTCAAGCTTTGGAGCATGACCCGGAGATGTAGCTTGCATCGGGTGAACTCCGTTATCAAGGGAAGTGTTATGTCCATTATGTGTATTATGTTCTTATGTTGCTTTTCTATGAATTTCCGCACATAGGATATTAAATGCAAGGATGACATATAACACATAAGAAAAACTAAAGAGGTTTTATTCAATTTGGATTCAAGCTCATAAGACTTTAACTTTACCTTTAATTGCAAATCGCTCAAGTAAAACGATCTATAACTGATCCTTTTGAAGGAGTGACAAAATCAACCAATTATTGGAAACTAATCACCCCTGGGTTCAGGTCATTGCACCAAATAGTACAAGAAGTATATAGCAACATATCGGAAGTATACATGGAAGTAAATGCCCCATTGGAAGAGAAAGTAATGAACATCAGTGAAGTTATTCAAGGCTTTCGCGTGAAGATTGTTGACTTGGAAGCTCACACTACCCCAAGTACTCCACCAAAAGAAAGAGAGTAGAGGGAGAACACAATAATGACCACCGTGGAGAACATTAGAAGTTTGTATGAAGAATGTGCGGAGTTTTATGAAGAAAGGTTACAAGTATGGAATCAATTACTGGAGAATGCAGAATTACAAGCGTTGGAACAAAGTTTATCGACTACGTGGGAGAAGGAACAGAAGATCAAAGATACAATGAATACTCTGCCACCAACAACGTGGATGACTGCAATCATTGAGAATAGGCATTTGAACCAAGAGATAAACCAAATCATAGTTGAACAATAGACTCTTGCGCGTAAACTCGAGTCGTTGCACGAGGAAGCGTTTAGGGTGACAAAAGAACTTGCAGCAGCGCAAGGCATGGTAAGACAAGCAATGCAAGATAGTGCATAAAAGTCGAATACCCATATTATTGCACAGATGGTAGACGAGATTGTGGCACGGGAAGTACAAACAAAGGAGAAGATCACAATTGCAAAGGAGACCTTTGAGAAGCTCGTTGTGACACTGAAGGGAGCACAACATAAGGCTTGAGTGGCTCAGGACGAGCCACATGTGAGTGTTGGGGGGCTGTTGGGACAAGAATTTTTGGGACTAGTTTTGGGAACTATGCAGTGCGTGCAAAAGAAGGAAAGGTAGTTGGCGCACTTTCAGGATCAACACGCGTGAAAGGAGGAAAACAATTGTAAGTCGTTTGGCATTTTGGTCCATCGAAAAGGGCTAAGCCCTATAAATATGTAAGGGTTGGGATAGAAAAGAGAACTTAGAAACTAGTCGAGAGTAAGAAGAGCTAAGTGTGCACTATATGCGTGAATGTGAGAGTGAAGAGAGACATACAGAAAGATAGGAGAACGACAAGGGCATAGTGTATGAGTGCAGTGCACATATTTTGTAAGGGATGTTTATGAATAATATAATAAGAAGCATGTTGTTGTGGACGTAGCCCATCTTGGGTTAACCACATTAAATCCCGGTGTATATGTGTGCGATGATGTCATTGTTCTATGTATTGCGCTCATATGATTCACTTTCTATTATTATGAATATGTTAAAAAAAAATTGTGTTTCTACACACATGATGAATGGTATAATGAACTAAGGCTAAGTATAACGGTTATGATGAATGCCTCACAACCCTTCATGATTGTGGAAACCTAGTTCTTGTAGTCCCGATAGATACCTCGAGTGAGACTTCACCTACTTATGGGTGATGCCAAAAGGGACGATATCTTGGGGTTTTGTTGGTGAATTAATGTCGAACCCCAGGTCTTCTCGTTGCGCGCCAACAACAAGTAACTATAAATTCTCAGGGATTTTTTCTCTAGTAGGGGTATGACTATTAACATTGACAAAACAAAGGTTATGATAATTAAATCCAAAAAGATCACTTGTGCTAATTTTGTGTACAACAACAATAGCTTAAAGGAAGTGACTTCATACAAATATCTTGGAATTGATCTTCATCTCAAGCTTAATTGGAACTATAGCATTGAAAAAAGGATAAATGGAGGGTCGAAATCTTATCAAGGTCTTGAAAATAGTTGTAAATCAACGGACCCTTGGCAATGGGGTAAGAAGAAAATCCTCTTTGAGACTCTCCTCACTCTTGTTATCTTACATGGTTGTGAATTTTGAGGCTGCAACATCTCTAGAGAATTGTGGAGAAATATAGAGCAAATCCAAAAATGTTTTATAACTTATAATCTCAAAATTAAAGGCAATACACCCTGTACTATCGTCCTCGTAGAAGCGAGACTTATCCCCTTGAGAACATACCTATGACTAAGTACCTAGTGAATAAGCATAAGAGAAACAACGTGGAACACGAGAGGCTTCCTGAGATTGCTTCAAATTTTATTCAAAACCATTTGAAACTCAAGTGGGGTTGGCATAAAGATGCCAAGTCTTGGATAAATCATTAGGGAATCAAGGAAGAGGTCACTCTATAAAAGAACGATAATATTAGAAAAATTACTACATCTAAATTTAAGGAGAAACTGTGGTCCGATAAATAATTAGAGGATAAAAGAAAATCAAAATACTACAAGGAGGTGATTGACCCTAATCTCTAAGATCAAAAGCATTTCGTTGTTCTGACTAATGTAAAGAAGAAAATCAACATTACTAAAACAAGAACAAAGTCTCATGAGCTCCATAGTGAAACGAGGCATTGGACAATTCCTAAAATGTGTTGGGTACCAAAACTATTATACCAAGCAGAAAATGAAAATACTACGGAAAAATATGAGTTGAACAACAAAATGTAGAGAACCACAACCAAAATGATAACTTTATTGATAGAAAGCAATGTTCACATGGCTCTTCGAGGGGGAAACCTCTAGCAGAGCAACGCTCTATTACAATAATTCTCAAGACAAAGCTTTCTCATGCTTCCTACTCTTATTTATACTAATCCCATCTTCTAAAGAAAATTCTAGAGGAAGATATTTATAGAAGCGAAAGCTTCTATTAGGTCTTCTTACATTGACTTGTTCATATTTATTAAATAGCCCTTATTAACTAATGTTAGCCTTTATTACAGGGAAAATATATTATTCTACCTATGTGAGGGGTTAGGGAGGTTAGGTCCCTAACATGCCATCCCCCTTGAAGAACGTCCTTGTCCTCAAGGCTTGACATGAGGAAATTGTTGCAAAACGGTAGCCAACTGCGAGGTGGCACATTCTGGAGTTGTATCTTTCCACTGTACTAACACTTCCTTGATGGTGCAGTGATGAAGACGACACTCTTGTTGTTCCAAGATTGCTTATGGCTGCAACCAAATGGAACCTTCTTCATCCAACTCAGGGAGACTGGTTTGTGTTTGGCACTTAGTTCCAATCACTTTCTTTAAGCATGAGACATCAAAAAGAGAATGGGGCTTAGAATGACTCGGTAGAGCTAGCTGGTAGGCCACATGATCCCGATGGATATCGGTGGCCACCCACCTTTTCCAACTGGCCCAAAACAACTTTCTGGCAATTTTGGCAATTTACTATTTTTAGCAGGTTTTAACTTCTAGGGCCATTTTGAGAGCCTAAATGAAGGTTTGTAGAGATCGAGGTTCTTAATGATAGTCGAAAGCATAATCTATCCCCCAAAATGAATCTCCTCGACGATACCTTTCCAACGAGCTATCATACGCCTAAAACAGAGATCGTATGCAAAAGTTATGACCCCGAGAAGTTGATGTACTAACTTACCCAAACGGGGCCCACATGACTTTTGGCGCTTCATCTCCTAGGGTTAGGTTTTTGGATGTCTAGGACTTTTGGCATTCCCGTTTATTGTAAAAATGCCTTCATATCCTCATTGTAATCATCTTCTTTCGAATGCGAGTAGCCGTCACATCTCTTCCTAGAAATAAGCTGCCATCATTCTAGCGAGTCTTTCACTTTGTATTTTTTATAGTCTCTGTACATTTATTTCATTAATAGAAATCGTGTATTACAGTATCTATGTGTTTATGGTTGCATCTCTGATATATTTCTGTTATATTACTAGACATACGCGATATCTCTGTGCATTTCTTTATTATATCTCCACTCTCATTTCGTGCCGAAAATAATTTGGATCAGTGGTATCAAAGTAGGTTGCTCTTGATCGTTTTTTCAGTGCATGTCCCCGACGAAGTCCGAGTATAGAAAGTTGGGTCTCGAGCTTGTCTCTCTTGAAGACAATCGCTCTCACACACCCAAGAAACCCTCAATGGTGGAAGAAAAGAAAAACGACGGAGCAGACGATCCTATCAATTTGTTGCTTGAGCAAGCTCTCACACGACAGAGGGAAGAAATGATGGAGAATTTAGCCCACTTCCTTCAACGTCTGCCGATAGCATCAGGTGCATCTTCATCAAGCGGCCACTTTGGAGGCACCTCGCCTTTCAAGGTACAAGTTAATTTTGATATTCCTGTATTTGAAGGACAGATAGATGCAGAAGCTCTAGAAAAATGGTTAACTCTGCTAGAAGGTTATTTCTCTGTTCACAATTTTTCCAACAAAGAAAAGATCACCTTCGCAC
>ML815066.1:112019-126307 GCA_009831015.1 Picea engelmannii
GACGCGGACCCCACTGCTATTGTCACGACCGCAACAATTCCACCAGAAGAACCAACATATCCTGAAGAGGGGGAGCGCCTTTTTCATTCACAGATGTGGGTGAAGGGGACCCCGCTGCATTTTATTTTTGATAGCGGAAGCCAAAAGAACCTCATCTCAGTAGAGGTCGTCAAATAGTTGGGATTGTCGACAACACCACACCCGCAGCCATACAACATCGGGTGGCTTCGCCAAGGACGAGATCTTTGTTTCAACCAACAATGTCGATTGCCATACGGCATCCAACCCTTCAAGGATGAGGTATTATGTGATGTTGCCCCACTGGATGTCTGTGATGTTCTCTTGGGCCAACCATATACGTGGAAGCGCCATGTTGTTTATGAGTCTCGACCCTGGAGTGTCATTGTTTCTTTGGGGGGGTCATCTCTACAGAATACCAGAGGTAGTTCCAACTATTGTTCCACCTAAAAAGTGTCGCAAGGTAGTATCTCATACTGCAAAATTTAGCTTCTTGACAATCTGTTCAAAAGGGGAACATAAGGACACTGCAACCACTACAACCTCGCCCCCATCACCTTCTATCAAACAGAAGCAAGTCGACAAGGTTGCAGTAAAGCACAAAGATTCCTTTTGCACATCGTCCTCTCATGTAGCCCGACTTTTTGAACGGCCTCAGCCTCAACAGGTTCATGACAAACTTCCACAAACTGAGCAACGCGACGTCTCCAGCAAGGCAAGCAGCTCACCAAGATGCAGATTCAGCAAACTCTTTCCCTCTCCCCCGGGAACTCAACGTAATGGAGACCATTGCTTCCTAAGGAGGGAGGATTGATCCAAATGGATATCGGTGGCCACCCACCTTTTCCAACTGGCTCAAAACAACTTTCTGGCAATTTTGGCAATTTACTATTTTTAGCAGGTTTTAACTTCCGGGGCCATTTTGAGGGCCTAAATGAAGGTTTTTTCAATATAGAGGTTTTCAATGATAATTGAAGCATGATTGAGCCCCCGAAATGAATCTCCTCGACGATACCTTTCCAACGAGCTATCATATGCCTAAAATGAAGATCGTATGCAAAAGTTACGACCCCAGGAAGTTGATGTATTAACTTACCCAAATGGGGCCCACATGACTTTTGGCGCTTCATCTCCTAGGGTTAGGTTTTTGGATATCTAGGACTTTTGGCATTCCCGTTTATTGTAAAAATGCCTTCAGAGCCTCATTGTAATCATCTTCTTGCGAATGCGAGTAGCCGTCACATCTCTTCTCAGAGATAAGCTGTCACCATTCTAGCGAGTCTTTCACTCTGTATTTTTTACAGTCTCTGTACATTTATTTCATTTATAGAAATCGTGTATTACTGTATCTATGTGTTTATGGTTGCATCTCTTATATATTTTTGTTATATTACTGGATATACGCGATATCTCTGTGCATTTATTTATTATATCTCTGCTCCCATTTCGTGCCGAAAATAATCCAGATCAGTGGTATCAGAGCAGGCTGCTCTTGATCGTTTTTTGAATGCATGCCCCCGACGAGGTCCGAGTATAGCAAATTGGGTCTCGAGCTTGTCTCTCTTGAAGACAATCGCTCTCGCACACCCAAGAAACCCTCAATGGCAGAAGAAAAGAAAAACGACGAAGTAGACAATCCTATCAATCTGTTGCTTGAGCAAGCTCTCACCCGACAGAGGGATGAAATGATGGATAATTTTGCTCACATCCTTCAACGTCTACCAATAGCATCAGGCGCATCTTCATCAAGCAACCACTTTGGAGGCACCTCGCCTTTCAAGGTACAAGTTAATTTTGATATTCCTGTATTTGAAGGACAGATAGATGCAGAAGCCCTAAAAAAATGGTTAACTCTGCTAGAAGGTTATTTCTCTGTTCACAATTTTTCTGACAAAGAAAAGATCACCTTCGCACTCCTTAAAGCTCTCCCTCATGTCAAAAATTGGTGGGAAACTTACTCGGAGCAAAGTTCCACGGAGGAGTCTGGAATATATGGGGTCGATCCCACTTGGGATTTTTTTGTGGATGCGTTAAAGGAACAATATTACTCTGTTGGCAACTATGTGGACCAGTACATGAGATGGACCACGCTGCGGCAAGAGAGGGGCCAAGCAGTTCCTGAGTTCACCAATACCTTCCATACCTTGCGCACCAAGCTAGGTATCAAAGACTCTGAAATACCGTGGGGCTCTACACAGATACATCCAAACTGAAATGGATTTTCTAGACATCTCATCACTCGGTGTTGCTTATCGATATGCTGTCAAAATCGAGCAGAAATTTAAGCACTAGAACAAACGGGAGTTCGAGTCTGCAAATCCGCAACAACCGAATTATGACAAAGATGGCCCCAACAAACAGTCTCATGAAAACCAATCCAAGACACAGGAAAAGAAGGGCCACGGGAAGACAAAGAAGGACACCAGAAAATGGTGCGAGTTCCACAAAAGCCCCTGGCACAACACCAATGAATGTCACTCAAAACACTCATTGGTGGCCGAGATCAAAGACAAATAGCCGAACCCTGATTCAAAATTTGATTCTGAAAATAATGGTAAAGGACAGATCATTGACGCGGACCCCACTGCTATTGTCGCGACCGCAACAATTCAACCAGAAGAACCAACAGATCCTGAAGAGGGGGAGCACCTTTTTCATTCACAGATGTGGGTGAAGGGGACCCCGCTGCATTTTATTGTTGATAGCAGAAGCCAGAAGAACCTCATCTCAACAGAGGTCGTCAAACAGTTGGGATTGTCAACAACACCACACCCGTAGCCATACAACATCGGGTGGCTTCCCCAAGGACGAGATCTCTGTGTCAGCCAACAATGTCGATTGCCATACGGCATCCAACCCTTCAAGGATGAGGTATTATATGATGTTTCCCCACTAGATGTCTGTGATGTTCTCTTGGGCCAACCATATATGTTGAAGCGGCATGTTGTTTATGAGTCTCGACCCGGAGTGTCATTGTTTCTCTGGGGGGTCATCTATACAGAATACCAGAGGTAGTTCCAACAATTGTTCCACCTAAAAAGTGTCGCAAGGTGGTATCTCATACTGCAAAATTTAGCTTCTTCACAATCTGTTCAAAAGGAGAACAGAAGGACACTGCAACCACTACAGCCTCGCCCCAAGCACCTTCTATCAAACAGAAGCAAGTCGACAAGGTTGCAACAAAGCGCAAAGATTCCTTCTGCACATCGTCGTCTCATGTAGCCCGACTTTTTGAATGGCATCAGCCTCAACAGGTTCGTGACAAATTTCCACAAACTGAGCAGCGCGACGTCTCCAGCAAGGCAAGCAACTAACCAAGATGTAGATTCAGCAAACGCTTTTCCCTCTCCCCCGTGAACTCAACGCAATGGAGACCATTGCTTCCTAAGGAGGGAGGATTGATATAGATGGATATCGGTGGCCACCCACCTTTTCCAACTGGCTCAAAACAGCTTTCTGGCAATTTTGACAATTTACTATTTTTAGCAAGTTTTAACTTCCGGGGCCATTTTGAGGGCCTAAATGAAGGTTTTTCAAGATCGAAGTTCCCAATGATTGTTGAAGGAATGATTGAGCCCCCAAAATGAATCTCCTCGACAATACCTTTCCAACGAGCTATCATATGCCTAAAACGGAGATCGTATGCAAAAGTTACGACCCCGGGAAGTTGATGTACTAACTTACCCAAACGGGGTCCACATGACTTTTGGCGCTTCATCTCCTAGGGTTAGGTTTTTGGATGTATAGGACTTTTGGCATTCATGTTTATTGTAAAAATGCCTTCAGAACCTCATTGTAATCATCTTCTTGTGAATGAGAGTAGCCGTCACATCTCTTCTCAGAGATAAGCTGCCACCATTCTAGCGAGTCTTTCACTCTGTATTTTTTACAGTCTCTGTACATTTATTTCATTAATAGAAATCGTGTATTATTGTATCTCTGCGTTTATGGTTGCATCTCTAATATATTTATGTTATATTACTGGATATACGCGATATCTCTGTGCATTTCTTTATTATATCTCCGCTCTCATTTCGTGCCGAAAATAATCTGGATCACTACATGCCCCACTCACTTGAGAATTGTGTAAGGACCATAAAATTTGGGGGCAAGTTTCCAACAATGTTCAGCTTTTAATGAAGTCTACTTATAAGGTTGCAGACGAAGAAACACTTGGCCCCCTTCAACAAATTGATGTTCAGAACGACCCTGATATACTTGTTGCTTCAAGCGATTCTAAGCCATGACCAAATTTTATTTTGAGGGTACGAAGAATGGTCTCGCAGACTGTAATATTTTTGTCAACCTTCTGAGCCTTTGAGCCACCTGGCATGTATGAGAGAATCGATGACGGTTTTTGTCCATAGACTGCTTCAAAAGGCGTCATGCAAGTAGTTGCATGGTAAGATGTGTTGTACCATCATTCAGCTAGGGGTAACCACTAGGCCCACTGATTTAATCTATTAGATGCAAAACACCACAAATATGTTTCCAAACATTTGTTGATGACTTCAGTTTGGCCATCAGTCTGGGATGATAAGCGGTGTTTAGATGCAATTGGGTTCCATAGAGCCTTAACAATTCTTGCCAAAAATTGTTGGTTAAAGTTGGATCTCAGTCAAAGTCAATAGAATGAGGCATGCCATGAAGTTTGAATATTTTATCCATGAAAATTTGAGCCACTGTGGATGCGGTGAACAGGTGTTGAAGAGCACATAAATGAGCATATTTGGAAAGACGATCGACTGCCAGCGTGATGATTGACTATTTCCTGATTTAGGTAAGCCAACAATGGAATCCATAGAAAATCCCTCCAATTAGCAAGGGGAATTGGAAGCGGTTGGAGTGTGCCTGGAACTTTGATTGTTTCTCCCTTGTTGCGTTGAAAGACATCACATTCAACCACAAAGGTGTAGACGTCCTATTTCATACCATCCTAGAAAAAATAACGTTTGACCTGTTCATAGGTTTTGGTAAACCTTGAATGCCCAGTTGTGGGTGAAGCATGAAGCTCAAAAAGCACCATTGATTGAAGTTGTGATTGTTTGCCTAAATATAGACGACCTTTGTAGCGAAGCTCTTCAATATGCCAAGAGTACCCTGGAGAAGCTGGAGAATGGTGTTGCAATTTTTGGATCAGGTGAGAAAGTTCGGGATCTTGCAGCCATTCCTAGTGAACAACTTGGAGCCATTCTGGTACAGTGAAGGAGAGGGAAAAGAGGGACCCTTCTTCTTCATACTTCTTGGAAAGAGCATTGACAACCAAATTTTATTTTCCCTTCTTGTATATGATCTCATAATCATATCCAAATAGCTTGGTCACCCATTTTTATTTCTCCAGGGATGAAATTCATTGTTCCAAAAAATACTTGAGACTCTAGTGATCAATTTTAATTTGGAAATGTTGCCCCAATAGATAAGGACGTCAAAGATCCACGACATGCAGAATAGCCAACATTTCCTTGTCATATATTGACTGGCCCAAATGTCTCTCTGAAAGTTGTTTACTAATGAAGGCCAAAGGCCTTCCATCTTGTATGAGGACCACCCCAATTATTTTCCCCGAGACATCACATTCCAGGACAAAATTCTTTGTGAAGATGGGAAGTGTCAGGACAAGAGTCATGCACGTGTCAGGATAAAAGTCATGCACATAGCCTCTTGCAAGGCGTGAACGGATTGATTAGTTGTTGGAGTTCAAGTGAAAGCATTCTTTTTAAGGAGAGCAGTGAGAGGTACTGCAATTTTTCCATAATTTTGAACAAACTTGTAATAATAGCCCGTTAAACCCAGAAAACCACGCAAGCTCTTAAGAGTTTTAGGGTGAGGCCAATCCTGCATAGCTTCAATTTTCTTAGGATCCAACTGTACACCATCATTTCCTACCATATGACCTTGGTACTCCACTTCTGAGTCTCCAAAGACACATTTAGATTGCTTGAGGAAAAGTTGGTGTCGAGAGAGGAGATGGGGAACTTGATCCACATGGGAGAGATGGGTTGGTCAAGTTTTACTATAGATGAAAATATCATCAAAGAAAACTAGGACAAAATGACGGAGAAAAGGATAGAAGACATGATTCATGAGACTTTGGAAAGTGGAGGGAGCATTACACAGGCCAAAGGGCATTACCAAGAATTCACAGTGACCCTCGTGAGTTCAAAATGCAGTCTTGGGATGGCTTTCTCTTTCATACGTATATGATGGTAGCTAGAACGAAGATCAAGTTTAGTAAAGTACTGAGCAGCACTCAATTCATCCAATAGATCACCAATGTCAGGAATGGGAAATTTGTCTTTGATGGTGAATTTGTTGAGGGCTCGAAAGTCTAGACACATGCGCCAAGTGCCTTCTTTCTTGAGTACCATGACCACAGGAGAAGAATAGAGCTTGGTAATAGGATGAATAACATTCTTGTCGAGCAATTATTGAACAATTTTCTCAATTTCATTCTTCTAGGCAAAGGGATGACGATAAAGGCGAACATTGGGAGGAAAATGCTCGGGACGAGAGGAATTGTAATGTTCCCAGCCACCCAGACTGGGCCACACCACACAAAACTCTCCCTTTTTACAGCTCTGATACCATAATGTAACATTCCCCAACCCAACCGAGGGACATTACGATGCAAAATACACATAAAAACGAAATTTCTGCTAACTAAAGTAATTCTTTCACTGTTAGTCGATTTCCTGTAGCTTACATCTACAAATTTAAAATAGATTTAGATATTGTCTATAACCATAAAATACATGCATATAAAGCATACCAAATTAACATGAATGCATCTTAATCACTCAACCAACAACATATAAATCATTCTCAAATACACATAGTTCATGCACAACAATAACACATGTAAATAACATAGCAACAAGATAAAACACTTATCTTTAAACAAGAGTTATGCAACCAACTGCTTGGGACGGACATTCCACCCAACCATAAACTGATCGTTCTAAATCTCCACAACCAGTCACCCCCGAACTAAGGCTAATAATCCACAAAAGAGGGTGGTCTCTCACAGTCCACTCGCAGCTCATAAAACTCATAACCCAACTGATATTCTCCTACAACTATCCCGATTTTTCTACTAGCTCTCTTCCTCCTGGCCTTCCTAACCCAAGGAATGCACCATTGGTTTATCATGGATAACCCAAGGGATGTGCCATCCATTTATCAGGATTAACCCAATTAATGTGCCATTCGTTTATCAGGGTCTCTCTATCACAGGTAGCTAGGAATCTCTCAGCTAGGAACTCAAGGGAACTTATTGCTAGGAAAACTACCAGCAAACCAACAACAATCACTCGATGTTGCAATGCAACTCACTCTGGAGTTCACTCTTCATGCCTAACAACCTGGTTCTTCAATCTTCAGCTCCAAAACCCTCCAAATATGTTCCATCTTGCTCTGAAATTTTCCCTCCATGGTTGCACCAGCTTCCAGCTCTCCTCTTGCTCTCTACTTTATCTCATGCACCAAAAACTTTTCTTCGTCTAAGAACTGTTGTCCCAAACCATACAAATTTCCTCCCTTTCACTTGAATTTCTTGATTCACACTCTTCCCCAAGATGATTGTACTCAACCCCCATGTGCCCAATAACTCTGGGATGTGACCACTCACACCCACCCTCTTACATGTATTCAATGATTGGCTTTGGGAACACTCAATTGAAAAATGGAAGGTTCATATACAAATGACAATTTTAGGAAAATGGGTTGAACTAATATACATGGGTATTTCCCCCTTGGACCACTCTTGGCCATAATCCTAGACACTTCCCCCTCTTGTGTATTAATTCAGCCCCCATTTCTTGTCCATGTCCCCTTAGCAACTGGCATCACATTTTATTATTAAAACATAGAGATACAATTCACATATTACATCGCTTGGCCGTAGCCACATATTATATCCACATAAGCATTAATTAAACTGAGGATTATAGTGGGGATGTTACATTCTCCCTCCCCTACAATTGTGCGTCATCCTCGGTGGACTATATATATGCAAATTTACATCACAATACTTAGAAATAAAAATCCGCAATTTAACAACTCCAGTAGCAATTCCAACCAAAATGTCACGTTCCTCTCAAGTGGCTGACCCAGGGAATGCACCATTCATTTATCGAGTCTAGCCCAAGGGATGTACCATCCATTTATCAAGGCTAACCCAAAGAATGAGCCATTCTTTTATCAAGGTCCCCAATGCAGTTGGCTAGGAATCTGAGATGTGGTTCTAGAACTCTACCTGCTCAAAATGGAGACTTGCATTTTGTCTTCATCAAAATTGTCAAAAATTTGCGGGTACTCTTCCCGCATGTTTCCTTCATACTCCCATGTAGCATCTTCAAGACCATAGCAGGTCCATTGAAACTTTACCATCCCTAAGGCTTTATTTCTGAGCACTTTGACTTTCTGGTCCAGGATGCATATTGGTTCCACCCGGAAATCCCCTTCGTGCTCCACCTGGATCACATTCCAATCAATTATGTGGTTGGGATCATGTACATATTTATTTAATAATGATACATGAAATACAATATGCACTCTCCTGGATACAAGCAATGGTAGCATGGATGCAACTGGCACTATCTCTTCTAATATTTCGAAAGGTCCACAATATCTCGTTGCCAACTTCGGACAACTTCCTAATTTTAGCGAACTTCTCTTTGCCTTCAATTCCAAAAACACATGTTTGCCCACTTTAAAATCTCTAAAAACTCTATTCTTGTCTGCATAACTTTTCTGCCTATCCTAAGAAGCCTTTAAATTATGATTTATCCTTGTCATCTACCTTCCATTTCCTTCAACAAATCTGGCCCAACATTGGCTCTGTCTGTTGGATTATCCCAACTCACCGGAGTGTTACATTTTCTGCCATACAATGCTTCAAATGGAATCATTTTCAATGAGGCCTGATACCCATTATTATAGGCAAACTCAATTAAATGATTACAATCTTCCCACTTTGATGGTTGATCCATCTCATACATTCTAAGCATATCCTCAATTATCATGTTAGTTCGTTATGTTTGCCCATCTGACTCCTGATGATACGTTGTATTATGATTTAAATTTGTTCCAAAGCCCTTGAACAAACCTTTCCAAAAATTAGATGTGAACTTTGTATCTCTATCTGAAACTATTGTCTTAGGAACTCCATGTAACCTGACAACTTCCTTTATGAAAAACTATGCAATATTTACTGTCTTATATGTGGTCTTCATCAGAATAAAATGTGCTTCTTTAGTCAATTTGTCCACCACCACCATGATGGAATCATATTAGTTCATTGTTCTGGGCAGCTTAGTAATAAAATCAATCGTGACAACTTCCCAATACTTAGCCACTTCTTTCTTTCTTTAGTAGTAAGAAGTGGCTATGTAATTAGCCACTTCTTTCTTCGCTCTCGGCCAAAAGTATTGGCTTCTCACAGTTGCAATTGTCTTCTAATATCCTGGGTGTCTGGCATATGGCACACTATGCGTCTCCTTCAACACTAGAGTTTTTCAGCTCACTAGAATTGGGCACATATACCTTTCCCTTGTACATGAGAATTCCATCCTCTTTTAGCTCATAATAATTAAACTTTTGCTTAAATTTACTTTGTTGTAACATCTCTTTTATTTTCACATAGTGTTGATCTGAATTTGTTGCTGCAATAATGTTGTCTTTCATATCTATCATGTACATGTTGATGGTTGCAATATGCACTTCATGAACTCTCCTGCTGAGTGCATCAACCACTTGATTTTCCTTACCCTTTATATGCTTAATTTCGAAGTCATATTCACTCAGAAATTCCAGCCATCTAGTTTGTATGGAATTCAATGTTGGTTGTCTAAACAAATGCTTCAGACCACATTGGTCTGTCCTTAGCTCCTATTTCTTACCCACAAGGTAATGCCACCACATTTTCAATGCATGTACAATTTTTGCTAACTCCAAGTCACGTGTAGCATAATTCCTTTCATCCTCTTTTAATTTTCTAGACTCATAGCATACCACATGGTCCCTTTGACCAACAAGTCCACCGAGTCCTTCCTTGCATGCATTGGTGCACACTACAAAATCTTCATTTGGATCTGCAATCTTCAATATTGGTGCACTTGTCAATATTTCCTTCAACTGTCGAAAACTATCTTCACACTTGGAAGTCCATTCAAATTTCACTCCCTTCTTTTGCAAGGAAGTGATTGGACTTGCAATCTTTGTGAATCCTTTTGTGAATCTTCGGTAATAACCGACAAGACCCATGAATGATCTGACTTCTGTCACATTCTTTGGCGTTGACCATCCTCTAATGGACTCTATCTTCTCAGGATCAACTTCTATCCATGTTGTTCATATTATATGCCCCAAGTAGTGAATCTTCTTTTGATAAAAGATGCACTTACTTAGCTTAGCATACAATCTATGCTCTCTTAAAACTTGCCACACCATTCTTAAATGTTTCTCATGTTCCTCTTCTGATTTAGAATAAACGAGGATATCATCTAAGAACACAATCACAAACTTGTTCAGGTACTCCCTGAGAACTCCATTCATCAGGCACATAAAAACTGTTGGGGCATTTGATAGCCCAAATGGCATTACCATGAATTCATAATACCCATATCTTGTTTTGAATGTTGTCTTGTTGATGTTTTCTTCCTTTATCCTTACTTGATGATAGCCTGATCTCAAGTCAATCTTCGAAAAGATTCTTGCACTTTTCAATTGATCAAACAAATCATCAATTCTTGGAAAATGATACTTATTCTTTATGGTAACCTTATTAAGTTGCCCGAAATCAATACATAGCCTTAAGGTTCCATCCTTCTTCTCCACAAAAAGAACCGGGGCTCCCTAAGGTGACACACTTGGGCATATATACCCCTTTTTTAACAATACTTCAAGCTGCATTTGCAACTCCTTCAATTCTGGTGTAACCATTATGTATGGTGTCTTGGACAATGGGGCAACTCATAACACTAAATCAATAGAGAAATCAATGTCTCTCTTTGATGGCAATCCTAGAATTTCTCTAAAAACATCTTCAAAATCCCTCGAGACTGGATGGTCTTCAATGTTTTCCACTTTGTCTTTGGCTGCCTCCTCCATATGGGATGCAAACATCTGACATCCCTTTCTGAAGCTCTTCTTCAACTGCATAGCTGAAATCTCTCTAATAGCTACAGCTCTTAGAATGCCTTAAATATTGTCTTATTTCCCTTCCTCATCAAGACATGTGATTGTCTTGTTGTAACAATCTAGGACAACATGATGTTTTTCCAACCAATCCATGCTAATTAGACAATCATATGAACCCAATGGTATGGTGTTTACATCTAATTTTGTATTGAGTCCATTCATGTCTATTGAACAATCTTTAACCAACTCATTGATTTTCCTCTAAACCCCTGTGGCTAACTGAACTAACCAAGATTTTTTATGCTTACTTCTTTGCAAGTGAAATCTTTCAACAATGTTAGCATTTATGTAACTATGGCTAGCTCCAAAATCAATCAAAATTGCTATGGATTGGCTGTCAATCTTACCTTCCACTTCAGTCATGGGGGATTGATATTTAGCTTGCTTGTTATCCAAGACTGCATAAATCTTTGGCATGCTTCTGCCCATGTCTTCCACTCTTTCAGCTTCTTGAATGTTGTGGAAAATCCTCATTCTTTCTCCTCTGTGAGGGCAATCCCTACATAAATGATTTCCCTCACATCCCCAATATTGAACAGGTTGTTGCCTTAGCCTTTTCCCAAATGAATCTGCATTCTTTTGCTCATTTTGGGCTTCCTGGCCTTGTTGATTTGCTTGGGAGTTATTTCTGAAAAAAGGGTGGCTTAAAACCCTTCTGCCTTTGATCCTTCTTATCCTTCATCTTGTCATTCAGAGCTTTTTGAAAAATTAGTCTTCCTTTGCTTTGCTCATACAAATGCCTTGCTCTCCTTATGGTTTCCTCCAAGGTTTTGGGGTTGTCATATTGAATCTTATCACAGTAGAAAGAGGGTAACCCACTCATAAACCTTTGGATTTTGACCTTCTCATCCTTGATGAAGTCAACATACTTTAACATTTCAAATAACCGCTTCTCATATTCCTCCATTGGCATGGTTCCCAACTTGAGTTCAAAGAACTCTTTCATCTTTCTTTCATAGTAATGCTTAGATAAATATTTTTCTTTGGAAATATCCCTTGAACTGCCTCCATGAGATTCTTTTCTCATCAAGGTTCTTGGCTTCCTTAAGTTGATCTCACCACATGGCTGCCTTTCCTTGCAAGTGGTAGGTGGCAATTCTAGCTTATACCCAAGATGGGTAATCATGTATCTGGAAATATGTCTTCATTTCCAACAGCCAAGCCTCAACATCTTCTTCTTTCTTATGCTCGCCATTGAAAGTTGGTGGCTTAATCTTCCTGAGTTCACCTTGCAAGATGTCTGCCTCAGGTCTTCTTCTTTTATTTCGAATAGGAGACACACTTGGGTTGCTCCCTAGACCTAATCTTACATGAGTTCTTCTAGTGGATTGCCTTGGAGAATGATGGTGCCTTCTCATGCTTCTTGACTGCCTATCATTTCCATGATCATCGTTTTTGTTATGGGATCTACATGTTGATACTTGTCTAGCACTAGTTGCTTGCTTGGTGCCTGAATCTTTGTTCACTTGATTATGCAACATGTTTAATCTTCTAAGTATCTCTTCTTGAGCCATCGTGGTCCTCTCATTATTGACCCTATAGCTCTGCGCTTCTTTTTGCAGGCTTCTCATAGTTACAAGCTCCAGCCTGTCTCTTCTCCCATTAGACTCAGTCTCAGCATTACCCATGCTAGTATGTAGACCTCCAATTTCTTCTTCATGGTTGTAAAACCCTTGAGCATCCTCCATGTCTCTAGTTCTCATGTAGGAACTAACGTTTGCTTTTTTGTATCTCTAATTCTACAAGAATGTGAATGCAATAATTTGTTGTCAGAATTAAGCATATTGCAAAATATTTATCAATTAGATTACAGGTCATTCTTCGTTTTAAATTATGAAGAATATTAATGCACTACTCCCAAGTAGGATTCCTTAAATGCATTCCTTTTTGAAACAACTTTCTAGCGGTTGTCCTCATGCCTCAATTTGAGTTTTGAGCGAAAAGTTACAACAATTACAAGTTGCAATTTCCACTCTTTTGCTGCTACATAATTCACTTTTATCACTTTTGAAGAAAATATAATGGCCGAATCAAAATTATGGGTTGACAGATCTCTTCTACTCCTCAAGACCTTTCCAACGACTATTTGTTTGCTCCAATCTGAGCTTCGAGTTGAAAGTTATGGTGGCAAAACAGTGAAGGAATATTCATTAGTACATGCAACATAGTAGCAATGCTCAACAACCGTCCAATCATTTCTTGATTAGATCTCCACCATTGATTTGTCTCAATGGAGTCACTACGGAACTAAGTCATATCTCTTCTTCATTTCAGGCCTTCACGTTCTCCAATTTGCACCCTCTAGTTTTGCCGCACTTAACTTGCTCCCATTTTTAGAAACTTTACTGTATTCACGGGCTTGTAGGTGGCGGACTCACGGACTCATAGCCTATCTTCATACCTTCCATGAACCCGCCACCAACACTTAACTTCTTTTTTCTTTGTGGACTCACAGACTCATAATCTTGTAAACTTCCTTTCATAAGTTCGCCCGAGAAGTCTCAACACTTAACCATTTTTCCATCTACGTGGACTCCTAGACTCATAATCTTGTAACCTTCCTTTCATAAATCCCTGTCTGATAAGTCTCAACACTTACCCATTTTTCCATCTACGCGAACTCATAATCTTGTAACCTTCCTTTCATAATTTTGTTCGAGAAGTCTTAACACTTAACCATTTTTCCATCTATGCGGACTCGCCATGCTTTGCACACTCAAAGTCTTGGTACTTAGTCAAATTTCAAAATTTCACCGCGGTCAACGGGTCTACAACACTTTCTTGAATCTTATATACATGACCTTGTCTAACCGATCCACTCTTGGTACTTATCCAATTTTCAATATTTTTTTGCGGGTCCCTGGATCTGTAGGGCTACCTAATTTCTTCACATAACCCCGATTCGCCGTCGTGTTCACCACCTTTGTGACATCTTGTTGATTAAGGTTGGTTGTCATTGATGTCAACCCTTGAAGAAAGCCCCGTAGCACAAAGGTTTGGGTAATGGACCCAATATTGTTTGATGTAAATATGACTCATTATTGTTTTTTCATGGTTGATAAGAAGTAAAT